>JAMYIC010000908.1:0-12979 GCA_024112705.1 Microcera coccophila
TTAATCTTTATTATATTATATTATATTTACTTGATATTATTTAAAGCTTAAAAGTATAAGTTATAAGCAACTTTATTGCGTGCCCATTTTGTCTCGAGTCGCACGTGATGCAATATAACTCTCCCCTACCTTCCCTACCTCTCCCCAAGTTTCCCCGCCTTTCAATTCTACAAAACCGAAGCTGACAGTTACCTACCTCTAGCAATGCCAGACCAGGCGGCTCAGGCTACTAGCTCACGACCTCGTCGGCGAAAGCCAATTCTTAGGGTTAAGACGGGCTGCTTCACTTGTCGAACCCGCAAGAAAAAGTGCGATGAGACACGGCCAATCTGTGCAGGATGTCTTCGCAATCATATATCTTGCCGATGGCCTGATTCTCATTCACACTTTCCGTCAGATGAGCAACATACCAATAGAGACGGATCAGATTCTAAGCCCTCAGCTCCATCTCCAGAAAGCGATGGCCGACGTACCTCCGAAATTTCAACCAAATCCTCCGGGTTGGATTTTGACATGGGTATTGTAGAAACATTGGGAGAGCCTCCAATCCTTGACGCCCATCATGCATCCTTTTTGCTGGGACAGCATATGAGTACCACTGGGGGTTCGCCATCGGCATGCTGCGTTGTCGCCACCACAGAAGCATCTAGTGCATCTGATCAACTCGGCCAAGTGGCTGACTGTCTGCAGGATTCGACCCAGACAATTCGAGCAGAGGAAACAGTAGAGGACATGAGAGAAATCTTTGACAACGCACTCGTCAGTCTGTCCCATGCTAATCTCAGTCAGCGGCCCTTTGACCCAGAGCAAGATCCGGTCCCTCTATGTCTAGGTCCATCAGTCTATCCCGACATAGACACTCAGTCGTTAGAGTTAATGAGCCACTACCTAGCTCGTACGGCCGTGAGCATGGGTAACGGATCGACTACAGCGAACCCATTCATCGTTCAGCTCATACCACTCTCGTTTGCCAATCCCGTTGTCCGAGAGCTTTTGCTCTCCCAGAGTGCCTCGCATCGCGCTGTCTTAGATACAGAGGACCGGGCACAGGCAATAGCCCAGAGGTGCTACACCAAGTCTATCCGTCGATTTCGCAATGCAGTGACCGATTACCTAGCTGGCACAGAGACAAGCGCACTTTGGGTTACAATTGGTGCTCTGATTATGTGTTTTACTGAGGTATACCATTCCCATGCTGGTCACACAGCAGAGACAACCCTCGGGAGCCAATCGACTAATTCTATACATACAGACAGCGAAAGGAGATACCAATGGGGTTATCTTTGATCACATACAAGCAGTCGGACCTCTCGTCAAAGACCTAATATCTGGATACCAATATCTCCTTCCTGACGGGTTACGCGCCTTTGTTACCGAGTACTACGTCTACACGGCGATCATCAGCATGATCTCCATGGACCCGTCCGCAAGCGCGGGGCTGCTCCTCGCACCTGAGCTAGAGTATGAAGCACAATCTCTAATCGAAAGTGGCTACGTGGGACAACTTTGCGGCTCCTGGCTCTACTTGCTACTCCTCATCCCATGCATCTTCGACTTTGGCCATCGAAGGGTTGCAGCTGGCATTGAACCATCATTCCCAACAGCAGACGACTTCCTCAACTTTTGCAACCTACAATCCAAGATCAGTTTATTTATCCCGTCACCATCTGCGAATCCTGAAGTCGCCATTTGTGGCTATATATTCCAACAGGCTGTACACCTGTACCTGCTTACGGCCCTCGGTGTCGGCGACGCAGGTCAAGCGATCCAGCAGATAAGTGTACAGAACGTGCTATCTGGTGCTTTTCTCTACCTTGAACAGCTCCCAGCCTCGGCGCGCATCAATACAAGTTTGTGCTGGGCCTTGGCCGTTATTGGATCCTGCACAGCTGATGAAGAGCGACGAGACGTGCTTCGGCAACGTTTGAACATCATGTTCGTCACCATTGGACTAGGTAACATATCATCGACACTCTCATTACTGGAACATATATGGGCGCGGCCACAAGACGAGCAAAGTCCATGGATCATTTGCCAGATCATGTATGAGCACGAAATATTGATCTCATTTGCCTGAGATGTATGCAGGATCTAGCGGCTTTTCCTCCCTGATTCTAAAACACCTTTTCTCGTATTATATCTGTCCATCGATCTCTAGTGCCCTTGGTTCTTTGGGGGCTGCGTGGCAAGACCCTCTGGGGTCACATATGCCTTGGTCAATCCACCATCTACAACAAAGTCATGTGCGTTGACGAAGCTGCTCTTATCGCTGGCGAGGAATAGCGCTGCTTGGGCTTGCTCGATGGCCTCGCCGAATCGACCGGTGGGAAAGTGGACTTCGCGGCGGAATCGCTTGGCCTTGTCGTCACCGAGGAACTCTTGGAGCATGGGGGTGCTGTGGGAAGAACACTTAGTGTACAGAGTACGGCGGACCTGGATGGTATGTTGACTTACTTGAGGGGCGCAGGGCAGAGGGAGTTGAAGCGGAAGCCTGCAAGGAGAGGTGATCAGTTGATGTGTCTTTTTCCCCCGCAGCTCTCAAGGCTCGCAGTCGAGCATGGACTCACCATCACGCGCATGAACAATTGCCATCTCGCGAGTGTAGGCGAGAACGGCCCCCTTGCTTGCGATGTAGGCAACCTGAGGTGTAGCAGCGCCAACGATAGCGACCATACTGGCTGTGTTGACGATGCTGCCCTTTGTCTTGCCGTGCTTCCTCAGTGATCGCACAGCGTGCTTAGAGCCGTACCACACGCCCTTGACGTTGATGTTGAAAGTCAAGTCCCAGATGTTATCAGGGCATTCCTCCGAGTCACCGTCGTTGGGATGCATGATGCCGGCGTTGTTGAACATGACATCAACGCCTCCCCAAGAATCTAGATGTGCGACCGCTGCCTCGACTTGGTCCTCTCTAGATACGTCAACAACCTTTGTCTCGACTCTGCCGGTGAGATTGGGGACGGCACTCTTGACCTTGTTGAGAGCTTTCTCGAGCGCGGCATCGTTAACGTCGGTCATCAGGACGGAGGCGGCCTCCTGGAGGAAGAGGATGGTCGATTCAAGGCCGATTCCACTGTTGATAACATGCGATTAGCGTTCTCCATCCCAGGCAATGGTTATGCAACAGAAAATGGATGGAACAGAATGACCGAACACGTACCCGGCCGCGCCAGTGATGATAGCGTTCTTTCCTTCAAGTCGTCCGATCATTGTAATGTGTAGTGAGGGGGGTTAGGGCTACGACGTATTAGTGATAAGAGAAGACGATGCTGAGGATACGAAAGCAGCACAAGACAGACCACGACGTTCTTTATACATCCTGTCAAAATATCCCGAGGGGAAGTAATATACTTATAAGTCTCATTACTCTAGCTAATAACTTGGTATTGAAAGTATGATCCTAATTCTAATTAAATTAGACAACTTAGATAAGACTTAAGGTAATAAGCCTCCGATCTCTACCCTAACCCAAAACAATGGCACCCGAGAGCATCTCGTTAGAGCAAAAGATATCTAATCTTTACCCCGGCAATCCAGTGGCGTTTAGTGTCATGTGTTGATCATCTCAAAAGAGCATCGTGGCGCTCCAATCATCTTCTTTTCCGCCACCTCCTCTGGGCGTGCTCCATTTGACACGCGGAAAGCGATTCTGCAAATCTTTATTGGTTGGCATAAGCCCACGTAGAATGCAACGCTATTCTCCTTCACTTTCTCCACGCTCGAGGACACGTAGTTAGAAATTAAGGCACTTTCAACTGTCAGAGTGTATGCTCAAAACGATAGAGGCGCGCTTTGTAAAACAGATTCTCTGTCGCGTTCTGGCGCTTTTCTGTGGAATAAAAAAACCGATCATAGAATGGCCTTTAAGAGAAGAATGATGTTTGATAGACTACTAACTACAACTGTTCATCGCCTCACTTGCCGAGCAGATTGAATAGCCTATAGTCTCATTCCTGTCTGAGTTCCTAATTTCGTCGCACCCAGTCACTACGTCCTTATCAGCGACAATGGCGTCCATCATCAAGACCATCTCCCCCTCAACAAACAAGGTTGTTTGCGAACGCCTTGAGACCTCCCTCGCCGAGGCACATGAGATCGCTCAGCGATCAGAGGCAGTTTTTCAGTCCTTCCGCAAGCACGCCTTTGCCCAGCGACGAGCCATTTTATAAAGGAGCCTCGCTGGCATCTAAGAGCTCAAGTTCGAGCTTGGTCGTCATTTTGCCGAGCACATGGAGCAACCTGTCACGGCGAGCCACAAGAAGATTGAGACAATGCAGAAGCGCGCTGATTATCATCTCGATACAGCTGAGGAAGAGCCCGCGAGCTTGCTGGGACGTCCTGAAAATGGCTTCCGGAGCAAGATCAAGAAGATTCCTGTCGAGTCTACGCTTGTTGCCTTAGCCTGGAACGGAAGTAGATACCGTTTTGATGATATTAGTGCCATACGGATGTGTTTCGTCTTTTTTTTGTGCGGTAGTTTCCTTATCTGATCATTGTCAATGCCTTGACTCTAGCGTTATCGGCCGGCAACTATACCATTCTAAAGTCCTCGCCTCAAACACCGCTCGTCGCCGAGCATCTCGTTGACATCTTCAACCAAGCCGGCCTCCCCCTGTGGGTTCGACGCATTTGTCAAGCTCAATAGAGTTAGTAGTTCTATCGAATTTACTCTTCCCCGCTAGTTATTTAAACTATTTAGGGGGAACTAGGGTTTTTGACCTTGCGTCTTTTGTCTAATCCTGCTCGACTAACTCATCGAGAGTCCCTTCATTTTTCCACGCGCTGAGCATCATCCTATCTTTAGCCGCCGAAGCAAGGTCTATCAGCTTGGGACTGTGAAGTGTTTGTCAATCATCCGTGATGTTTATGTTTATCATGTTTTGCATTGATCTCTGCGCTGAATTTTTCCCCGTCGCCATCGCAGTTTTGACTGCCGCTTATTCCGCCTTTAGGTCAGGTACTTATCTAGACCCAACCAGGAAGAAGGAAAGGTTGCCCATTCAGCCTTATCCAGCTGGCCATATAACTTCGCGCTCTATTTCTCATCTTATACTTGGAGATTTGAAATGTTGCATCGTCTTCGATGTACATCCATGGTCACACATATAAAACCCTTCTCTAATTAGCCATAGTTTATCGTCGAAGAATACCGGTGGACGCATAATGATAGGTAGCAAAGTGATGGTATGAGCTCCACGCCAATGCAGTAGGTCAGCTGACGTCATGAATATCTCAAATACCGGAAAAGCTTTCCGCTTTCGATTGTCTGCACTTAACCCCCCTCATTATTTTGAGCGGATACTATACTTATGCTGCCTTTACCCCAATCTGCTTCGAGAACTGTGCAACCCTCAGCTAACATTGCATGATCTTGTCTCATTCTACGATGCTGCAGGTGCCGAAAGAGGAGCCAAAAAAGACCCGCAGAAGTCATCTCTTTGGGGGTTGTCAACCTTGCCGGGAAAGACATCTTAAATGCGACCTGGCCTCGCCAGTGTGCTTGGCGTGCCGCGCTTCTGGACTCAGATGCGAACGAAACCGAGCAGGGCTCAAGTGGATATTTAGCTCCAAGTCAGTCGGATCGGGAATTGCGCCTAGAGAAGTACCATCTGCTGGCGTGAGAGAGCCATTGTATACAGGTACCGAGCAGTGTTCTTCTTGCAGACGCAGCGGATTAACAACTAGAAGAACATTGTCAGAGATCCATGAGCGCCGCTCTAAGAGCCGAGTTCTCTCGCCAAGGGGTCGATGAATGCTTACTCAACCTTGATGCATTTGTGCACCACACGTCTCCTAGAAATCTTCAGACTGGTCCTTTTGGCGTCTTGGCCCTTAATGCCAACGAAGATGGTCACAATCCTCCAGGAAGTTTAGTTACTGAAAAGGAACCAGACATCGTGGCTGACGCCGAAGGCGATAAAGGTGGTTCCTCTGGCCGGGATTGCTTAGACGATCCGGATACTTATCTGGACTGGTCTGATCTCTTTGGGCTCGATTATGGATCCAATGATCCAGGAGCTCTATGTCTGACACTTAATAGTTCTTTACCTTGGGCAGAACAAGATCAATACTTCAGAGCACCAGCACAATACTTTTGTCAACCCTTTTTACTTGAACACGGTCACCTGAAGGACCTCGACCAAGGCTCATTGTCAGCTGCAAAGCCAGACATCTCCATCAATCTACCGATTAGTGATGCACAGATGCTGTTAAAGCATTTTCAGAATGTGACTTTGGCGCACATGTCTTCGTTTCCCTCGGAACGAAAAGGGCCGTTTTATACCATTAACTTGGCTGCCGCGATCCACACACTGGCCTCCATGACATACATGCAGAGCCTATCCATAACGCACGCGGCGTTTTGTAACCTCCTCACGTTACTTTCGCTGTCTGCACAGTCCGTTGCTAGTACGGAGAGCCATGATTCAGCAACAGCAGCTCAATGGCGTGTCGTCAGTAACGAAATGAATGAACAAGCCCGTAGCCATCTCGGGTGGTCTTTGAACACAGAACTACAAGGTCCACACAAGGCCAAGTACAAGGACCAACTGATGGCGATCAAGGCCCTATTAGGTTATGCTGTAAGTCAGTCTATGATTTCTGCATCTTGTTGCCCACCGCCAAGACTGCTTGATCATTCCGCCTCTAACTGTTACTGCGCTAAGTCTTTTATATTACCCCATCGCCTTTACTTCGTTTTCCTCCGTTTTTATTCCTTCACAACAAGTCCAGTACTGACCCGGCACAGTTTGCATACGATCTTCAAAGGGATGCACGCAGGTATTTAGTCGATGCAGAACATTTGTTGCGCATACGAGGCTTATCGAAGAGGAGAATCTCACGCAAATGCCAATTGATGCATCACTACTACACTTATATGCGGATAGTAGGAGAGACCACATATGTTCTGCGCGATTCGTGGGCATCTGTGGTGAGCACAGGAGCAAGCGCAGAGGACAGTCTCTCCCGATGCCAATCGAAAAACGAGGCAGCTATCCCTGACTGGGTCCCTCAGGGTCACAACTCTTGTCTTGATGATTTCCTGGGCTTCGAACCCAGCCCACAAGCGCTCGAGCAAGTGGTTGGAATGCAAGGGCATAGCTACAATGATGCCCGAGTTGACCTTGGCCGCTCTACGGCATGGCCAGAAAGTAATTATCTACAGCTCTACGGCATTTCCCAGACATGGCTGAGTCTTGTTTCGCAAACGACTCGGCTTGCAAACCTAACCGACAGGCTGGGTGCAGATACCGACAAAAAGGCAGACACACAAGCTAACGAGGCATTGGAAAGGAGAAAAGACAAACTTGAGAGTGCAATATGCTCATTCGTTGCTTCTGCCAACGAATCCCTCGATGCCAACATAGACACCGCTTCGCTGACGGCCCATCAGAACATGGTTCGTGCCTTGAACCCGGCACTTATCATTTTCTTTAATCGGAGAATTCGAAAGGTAAACTCTTGGGTACTTCAAGAGCACGTGAACGCGGTGATACGAATTCTGAAGGAGTTCGAGACCTCCATCCTTGTGAATCACCTGGAGGGACCAGGTTCTCCATGGCCGGTGTTCATGGCTGGCTGCGAAGCTATGACTAAGGTACAGCGAGATTTTTTCTGGGATTGGCGGCAGACAGCTTTAGACAAAACCGGTTTTGCCCGCTTCCAAACAATGAAGGACACCATGAAGGAGGTTTGGCGACGGAGAGATGAGGATATCGGGGGAGACAACTGGACTTGGATGAGTGTGTCTCGGGAAAGGTCCTCGTATATCATGTTGACCTAACACAAGAGTAGAGCTGGAGCCATCTCAAGGCCCACGATAAAAAGAGGTCTACTGCCTGGTAGTGAGTAATCGTGAGCGGGTTTCCCAAGTGCAATGTAACTAGACAATAAGCATCACAAATCTTTCAGGTCGAGACTCTCAGGACAACAAATTTCTTTGATTCATGGAATAGTCTTCCATATTTTGGGCAGAGCGATCGATGGTAAAAGCCACTAACCTAATGAGCCGGCCTCGCGTATAAACCTTCCAAGAAATAGTAACATGTGGTGGAAATCCGAGTTCATCTCATCCTGAAACCCGACTGAATACACACGACCCTCCACTTCTATGGCATCATCTACTCGTTCTTGCTGGGAGTCATCTGCCTCCGCCAAACTTTCAGTGGCAGTGACTTCATTCCTTGCGTTGAAGCTTCCCAGCGCTTAGGATTCCAATTATCGGAAGGCAGCGCAAACTCGAAGCGATGAGCCACGGTTGCAAGAAGCACCGTCTGTTCTAAATAACCGATGTTTCGACCGATACAGCCTCTCGCACCAGTGCTAAAGGCAACAAAGTAGGGCTGAAGGGCCTTGCCAGATTCACCTAGCCACCGCTCAGGAAGATATGTCTCGGGGTCCATGAATATACGCGGATTATGATGTACCACGTAGGCGGACATGCTGACTGTTGTGTCCCCAGCGATGTGATTGCCCATGATGGTCATCCCTTCCGGAGGTGTACGTCGGGGTAGACCCATGCTGATAGGGGGCCACATTCGCAAACTTTCGTTGATGCAAGCATTTAGATATGGTAGATATTTGACTTTGTCATAAGGAGCAACAACCTCATCTCCATCCAACACTCCGTCAAGCTCCGCTCGTAGCTTCGCCATACATTGAGGGTTGCGGAGAAGTAAGTGCATCGTGTTGCTGATCGCAATCGCAGTGGTATCGGAGCCAGCATTGAGCATGAGGCTGACTTCTGCGACAATTTCTCCCCATTCAAGATTGTTTGGGTTGCCGTTCTTATTTATCATTAATGCAGAAAAGAGGTCGTCAAGCTGCTCCCCTGATTGATACCTTTCAAGTCGTTTGTTCGCTCGGCGGTACACGATGCCTTGCCAGCTATCACTAAGCTTCCACTTACGACGATATGTCGAGGAGAGAATCTTGCTTGCCGCAATGAGCACCTTGAACCACTTGTATGACCAAAAGAGATTGGCAGATGCCCATTGGCCTGCGAAAAGACATCTGCGAAATGGGACTATGTCTATGTGGCCAGCCATAGACTCTGAATCGATGAGATCATCTCCCTGCTCGATCAGCCCCGTATCCTCGCTCAATCCAATGTTTGAGATGGCTGCAAACGTGTAAAGATTGGTCCATAGTCGGTAATCAACTGTAAGGTACTCTTCTTCCACGCCTTGTCCAGGGACCAGTGGACTAGTGCAGCGAGCATCGAATGCCCTGACAAGACGACCCGCAACATCTGCCACTCTGTGTTCCCACTCCTCTAGGTTCTTGATGGCATAGCTGCTTGACATCATTTTCCGCTTTCGAGCGTGTTCAGGCTTATCGACCACGTCGAAAAGGCTATGATGTGAGCCAGCCGTAAGCTCATAGTGCACATCTTTGCTGCACTTTGTACTGTGTCCATAGATGTCCCTGATGGCTTGCGCATCACTGAAGGACAGGGAGTTTGGGCCTATGCGGACGATGGGATGGATTTTGTGAGCTTCGAGTCGTGTCTTTGATGGCCAACCCTTGTGAGCTTCAATGATCATGGGGAGATTTGAAACACCCGAGGCCCAGAACAGGTTCGGGTATTGACGTAAACCTTTGGCATCCTGGTAGTACTCATAGGTTGGAAGCAGTACGAAATATGCAAACAAACAAAAGAGTAGAGCTAGAATGAGGAGCATTGCGACTTGGAGATTAAAGAGTTTGGTAGATGAGCCTCGGAAAACAGATTTGATGCTTTTCTTCCAAGGCAGCATCTAAATGCAAAACCAGCTTGGTTATATACCCATCGCATCGCTTGGATTGAAAGATATCAGACCTGCTTTGACATCAATTACCTACCTATACTGGCAGAATCTACCTCTACTTTGAGCCTGTCTTTACAATTCTCATTCCTGATAGGAGTGTGGAGTTAGGGGAAGAGGGGTAAACTGCCGTACTTGGATCCAAGCGACGAAGTGGGAAAGTCAACCCACCTATTCCTGAAGATCAACAAGAGAGGGGAACACACGTACGGGGCACCCAAATCTCATCTCAGGCAACAGTTTCCGCCCCACAACTTGTTTTGCTCGATGGTTGTCGTCATGAATGGTCCCTATTTTCCCGCCCTCTTTGCGATCCTAACCAGAAACGGGCTTCATTGCGAGGCTGTTGCATCCCTGCATGACTCTGACGTAGTTTAATCGATGCATGGAGTGGTTAGTAGAGCACATTCACCATTCGCCATCTAAAACCATATCGATTTTGAGCTTCCGGATATGGCTACGGAGGCTGAATTCAATGCATAGTCACCATCCGTCCTCGAAAGATTAGATAGCTGCGAAATAAAAAGCCCATATGTTCATAGCTTGTGCGGCTACGTTTCACTCCATCACCAACCAATCGACCTACAAACTGTCAGGGAGCCAACCCAGAGTCCCGAAAGCCAACACCTTCTCAATCTCACGACTATCACAAGATGTCTGCCACGACTGCGTCTTCAGGAATCTACCATATTCTGGTGGAAAATGCATCATGGGACGATTGCATCGTGCTGTTGGCTTTGGCCTTGTCCGCAGTTTGTTATCTTACCCGCCATCGACATCTCCACAAGCCAGACCCTTATTCTCATTTATGGTACCAACGACCTCAAGCCTCCGAGATTGCCAAGTGCATGGACAAAATCGAGACGAGGAATGTTGCGGATAAGCTTGATGAAGATGGTAAAGATCTTGTCATCTTCTGGGGCTCGCAGTCCGGCACAGCTGAGAAATTTGCCCATGAACTTGCGAGGAGATGCCTAGACTCGTTCAGAGCGAGGGCGCTTGTTGCCGATCTGTCTGATTATGACTCCGACACAATTTCCTCAATACGCAAGCCAAAGCTTGCCGTTTTCATCTTGTCGACCTTTGGCGAAGGCGACCCCAGTGATAATGCGATCGATTTCATGGCTTGGGTCTCGTCCTTGACCACCAATTCTCTCCAATCCCTTCTTTATGCAGCATTTGGCCTGGGAAATAGTAACTACAAACACTATAACAGAGTTATAGATGCTACAGTCGAGAACTTCACCAAGGCAGGCGCCACGCTAATGCTTCCCGTTGGCAAAGCCGACGACGCTAGGGGAATGTCAGAAGAGGACTTCTTAGATTGGAATGAGATGCTGTTTGAAGTTTTCAAATCGGACCTGGGATTAACGGAGCAAGTCTTTGCCTATGAGCCGACTGTCAATATCATCAAGGTAGAATTGTCCTCAATCGCCGGAATGAATCTAGAAGAACCCGTTGTGTCGAAGGCCATGGAGAAGATGAAGAACACCATTTCTACCCCGAGAATAGTTCCCATCAAGCAGGCCTACGAGCTATTTCGGGTCAAAGACTCTAATAGAACATGCATCCACATGGAATTTGACTTGGGCCATCTGCCCGACGTCAAATACAAAACTGGAGATCATCTCGCTATTTGGCCCGTAAACTCAGACCATGAAGTCTGGCGTCTCATGACTTGCTTGGGTCTCGAATCACGACAAGCTGTTCCCTACATCATACGATCGCTCGATTCGAATCAGGTAACCCCGAAAATCTCGGGGACGTTCACACTTCGCGCCCTGTTTCAGCACCATCTGGATATTTCTGCGCCCGTCTCTCGTACTGTTGTGTTAGGACTAGTACAGTTCGCACCCACAACTGAGGTCGAATCTCTGTTGAGAAGTATTGGGAAGAACAAGGCCACCTATGCCGCTTTCCTGCGATCTCATCATCTCAATTTCGGTCGGCTACTTGAGCTTACAGGTGTCTGTTGGCCCAAACTCCCATTATCATTTGTTATTGAGTCCCTTAATCCCATTGTACCTCGGTACTACTCTATCTCATCCTCCTCCATCGTCTGCCCTCGGACGCCGACTATCGCGGCAGTTGTGTCACAGGTGCCGCTAGCCGAGGACCAAAGTGTCAAAATTCCAGGTCTTGCAACTTCCTATCTTTCTGCCCTGGTGCCAACAAACCTTGACATACGTCCTGACATTGATGCCTACTCCTCACTGAGACCTCACAATTTCCTGTATGGCCAAATTCGGAGATCCAAATTCAAGCAGCCAGCTTCAATTCTCGTTCCTATGGTTCTCGTGGCAGCTGGCACGGGTCTGGCCCCTTTCAGAAGCTTTCTACAAGAACGGGGTAGGCTAGCCTCAATAGGCCGGGAGATCGGCTCAATCGACTTGTTTTTCGGTTGCCGTGACCCTGATCAAGACCTCATCTATGGCGAAGAGATGGAAAACCTCAAAAACCACGCCTTAAAGGGTAGGCTAACCATTCAGACTGCATTTTCTCGTTCAGCCTCTTGCAAAAGGACATTTGTCCAAGATCGATTGTGTGAGCCAGCGAACATTGCTCGTGTAATTGATCTTCTTATTGCGAAGGAAGCCGGTTTCTATATTTGTGGTTCAACGACTATGGCGAGGGACGTCACATCACGACTAGCAAGCGCCATTCAGTCACAGCTAGGATGGAGTGATAACGAGATGAATGAATGGCTTGAGGCAACTAGGAAGGCAAGAAGATGGCAAGAAGATGTGTGGGGCTGAAATTAACTTACACTCTTTTCCATCCAGACCAACTTAAGATTTCGCAGGCAGTTACATCTTTATCAAACGCTTTCCTGCAGACAACAGATCGATATTGCTTCGTTCCTGCTTTCCATTTGTGGCACTCATTTCTGCGACTTTCTTCTCGTTATTGCATTTCGAAGTCACTCCTACGCTTTTAATCTTATCATTGAGTTAAAAGCAGACTTTCTGCTTATCTTATATAGAAAAAAAACCCTTTGATTCATTCCTTTCTTTTATTCCTTTCTTTTTATAAGGTAGCTGTCGACTGAGTATTCTATTCCCACCTGACAGAATCCATACCCCTGATGTCAGTAGAGGGATCTGATACATGACTCGCCAGGTCCCCCTCGAGAATCAGCCTGCGGCATACCCGATTGAAGATGATTAATTTCC
>JAMYIC010000909.1:0-39504 GCA_024112705.1 Microcera coccophila
TTTTTTTTTTTTTTTTTTTAGTAAAAGGTACTTCCACATCGAGGCGCTCGATAGCGGCTTCGTGGGAGCATCCAACCCCCTAAAACACCCTCTTTCACATCGTTAGTCGTCGGCCGTTGCGAATAAGGCTTTCGAGTACGTTGGCATTGTTCGGAGGCGTTTTTCTGCCAACCCGAACTCTTGGGTAGATTGGTTAGCCAGCCGTTTGATTTTAATTGTCCAGCCTGCCAGTCTGCCGATCGGTCAGTCTGTCCACGCACGTGCCCACCTTGACCGTCCGTCCATGGATGGGAATAAGGTACCCCCGTAGCTTAAGTACCAGGATACCTCAAGACCCCCCGATCCCATAGATCCACTTCTCAACCATGTGCTAGCCAGCTAAATCCCCTCGCTCCCGCATCTGTCGGCGGTGCCCATCGCTCGCGCTAGAAGGACCTGAGAGACCCGGAGGTACTTACTTGAGCAAGTACCCCGTACTTATTTTTTCTTTCTTTTTGGAGTACGACACCCGGCGGCTACCGCATCGCAATAATTTCCAGACCTTTTCTTTTGTTCCCTCTTGACGTTTATCAAGTCGGAGTGGGAGGACGTCTTCTCTCAGGCGTTGGTCGTTCATTTTCTTCTTGATAATCAAAGATCCAAGGATTCCCTTTCTTTCCCGGCTTAATTTTGTTTCTTCGTTATCCGTTATGTGTCGTTAATTCCTAATCGATTGATTCTCCCACTTGCGCCGGACTCGCTCTACTTCGCTTGCGAAAGACACAGCCCCTTTTCTTGGAAACAATGGATAGCCTTGATGGGATGCTCATGGTGCCTCCAGATCGGAGCCAAATATTAGGAAGGGCTGTGTGGAAGGTATGTCCATGAATACCACGTTCCTCTTCCACTTTCCCCCCCCCTCGATAAGAATACTTCTTCTGACTTAAATGTCCCTTTCAGCCTCGATACGTCGTCGTAGGGAAGCGAACCGCCGCCGCCGCCTATAAAGATCACCAGAACCAGCCCAGTTATTCCCAACTAGTCAGCAGCAGCAGGAACAATTCATTCTCAAAATCAATTTCAAAAGCGTCCGCCGACGAGTGCTGCCTTTGGGTCTATAAACACAAGGTATGTTACCAACGTGTCGCCCGGATATCAGTGAACAGCCGACTAACACGGATGCAATTCAGGAGGATCTCGAGCCGAATCAACAATGGCCGGTGCAGTTTATCACCGATTGCCAAGTCCAAATGGTTGCGCATCGAAAACAAGGCCCTGTTCTACCGACTTTGGTCGTCACCATATCGGATAAAGAGCGAAAGCGCCGATCGAGTCGAGCTGCTGGTCTCATCTCCGCCAGCAAGGAATCCAGCTCGATGACAATCATGTTCCGAACACCTCCAGATGATCACCATCCTAGCCTTCACGACTGGGCGCGCTTTATTCTATCCAGGAAGTCACCGATGAGCCCCGAAAGTCCGATGTCGCCTCAGTTCTCCAATCCCTTTGGGTCTCGATCCCGTGAAGCGCACGACTACTTTCAGCGCCCAACAAGCGGTACTCAGAGCAACCGCTCTGAAGGACGAGGCCTCCAGCACAACAACTCCTCCAATACTTACTCCACTGGTCCTCGTGAAAGGCCGGTTACCTTCAGCTCTGCATCGCCTAGTTTGCGATCTAAGCGGAGCGACGTATCCTCACCATCGAGCGCTCATTACCCCATTCACACGATTGGCTACCCCGCTCTTAATCAGCACTACACAACAGTACTCCCTACAGATATTCCCTCTCCCGTTACTTCTGTTGGTGAATACCAAGGTGGTTTCATCGAAGGATGGACGTCCGCACAGGGTCGAGCCTCGACGATGAGCTCACCTGTACGGGGGCGGGAGAGTATAAGTTCACAAACGCCCTTGCCATCGATAGCAGCGACTGAGGCTGGCTCTCCCCCGGGCCCGCGCGAGACGATCCTGGACCGAGCTTTCCAATTAAGGTGCATACCTGGCTCAGAACAAGAGGTACCGGGAGAGGAACATCTGAGCTCACTGGCACGATTTGACGCACTGATGAGGGAAGCCGATGAAAGACGTAAGCAGCGGGAGGCCACGGAACGGGCGGAGCAGATTGCCCTGCGCAGCGCATTTGAAGCGTCTGATAGTTCAGAAGAGGAGGACGACGTCGACTCTGATGACTCGAATGATGGCTACGATGAGGATCAACGAGACCCGGCGTTGATTCCTCTTACCACTCAACGTGCCTTGCAATTCATCACCAACCGTCACACTCTCGGTGTTCGCTCTCCAACTTCTACTCGGCCCCCTATTTCGAGGAACGCGATAAGCATGCGCACAGATCCTCTCGCAACGCTCAGTGAGGCTCCTATCATTCGACCGCAAACAGCACACGCCAAGCCCCGGCCATCTACAGGCCAAAGGACTCACAGTACCCCCCAATTAGCCCCCGGGATATCGAGGCTAGATATTTCACCGTCGACCAGTAGCATCCCTGAGGATGGACTGGTTCGACCGAACGCAGAGAAGCGTCAGTCTGCTTCAAGCGCCAAAAGGTTGAGTTTCACCGAATTCACCAAAAGACTCTCGAGCACCAGCAGCTTACTGCTAGTCCAGACGAACAACAGCGGGGGGAGTAGTCGGGGAAGTAGCGAGATCGACATTCAACCCTCATCCGTTCCCCGTGGAGCATTAAACCCTCGAGGGACCGGACTGCCCCCAAGAGAGCGGGAGGAGTACGACAGAAGATGTGCATGGCGCAACAGCGTCAGCGTTATTGGCACTGAGGGCGGTTTCCTCTAAGCGACGATGCGGGGCAGGATCCTCTTCGCTCGGTTCTCCATCGTAGACACGACCTTGAGCATTGTTACCACTTTGTTGCTTTCTATTAGCAAGGATGATATGAAGACCCTGGGGCCTCGGGCGGCTATATGCTTGTATGAATTGATACCACGAGATGGAGTTTGTTACCATCGACATTTTATGATGTGGCTTCCCAGGATTGCGGATGGCGTTTATGAGAAAGCCGCCGCTTTTGGTTTAGCATTCAAGATCTTGAGAGACTAGGCGAGGATGTTGGATACTGAATGGAGTGTGTGATGATTTGATATGAGGTTTTGAGGATGAGATAGCAAAATGCCTGTTGTTCAGACGTTTGGATAGATCTAGCATGCATGTGGACATGTCCACTATTTGTTACGACGTACATAGTTTAAAGCATTGAAAATTGCCTATTCAAACGGGGAACGCAAACGTTGCGAGAGCCGAAATAGAGGCTCACATTGGACCGCCATCGTCATCGGCGAGACACTATCCTAGTCGACATCCTCTCAACTAGGATCAGATGATAATGTCTCTCTGACCCATGTTTTCGCAAAGGGTCGTCTAACATAGCGAAGCTGCCGCTCTTCTCAACAAAGATTTGGTGATTTTCCCTCCTTCCATTCAAGATGCCCACCAATAAATGGACGTGACTCTAATTACAACCCCGACTCCTGCCTGGTATCCTTTTTGTTCGTTGCTCTTTTGTGACCGTGGTCATTTGAAGGTTTCAAAACATGATTTGAATGGTTCCCTTCCCTGCTACGTCTTGCTACTTACTTCAGGTACTGAGCGATTGCTTCCTGTTGCTCGGGGGGTAACCGTTGACCGATAAAGCCCTCAATGGCACCGCCATGTCTTCTATTAGCGGCAACCATGTACTCCTTGACCCAAGTCGTGACGTTGAGTACCTCGGGAAAGTCATCTCGCGCAAGAGGCTTGCAGGTGTTGAGGGCGGTGAAGGACATACCAAAGCCAATATCGTCAACGTCAGCTTCAGCAATGATCTCGTCACCCATACCAGCAGCTACGGTAGGGGGGTTGGCCAGCAGAGACAACAGAATACGGCAGCTGTTTGCCCAGCCCTTCATGAACTTCTGGGCAAATGCCTGGGAGTCGCACAGGGTTTTTGTGAAGGACACAACTGCAACCTTACGGTCAACAGGGCGAGCAAGCTTCTCCGTCTCGCTGAGAATGAAGGCGGGGTAGACCTTGGTGAAGACACCAGCCTCGACCTCGTCCGACTTCTTGATGAAGTAGTCGGCTCCATAGCCAGCTTCTTGTCTCGCTGAGACGAGATGGTAGAATCTCACGAAGCGCAGCTTGAATGAATCGGCAGGAGCACCTTGCAGCTTAGTGTATAGAAGCTGGAGAATAGTCCCGAAATACCGATCCAACACTGATCTACGTTGACAGTTAGAGATATGATGAGAATATAAGCAACAATAAAAAACTCACGGTTCAAAAGATTTAACGATGGAGTCAAGGATATCAAAAGCGTAAAGTTCGGATTTCTTCCCACTCAAGAGTTTCTGGAAAATTCCAAGGACAGGCTCAAGTTGATTATCGGTGGTAATGGACTTGACTGCCCGGGGAATCACGGCCGACAGGAGGCGCGTGCAAGCGGGGACGTTCCCTCGCGTTTCCCATAAGGGAGGGTTCAGGAGAGGTCCCAAAAGTGCCTTGTAGTTATCTGAGATGGTCTCGGACGGACTTGACTCGAGCAATTGAGCAAGAACCTGGAAAACATACTGCATGAATTCTATGAAGAAGGTTAGCGTAGGATTCTATTCCGTACCACGTTACAAACTGACCAGTAACATCCTCGACCAGGATTTGGTGGAAGGGCTCCCAGAGTTTTTGGTTGAACGTCAGGGCACTCGTGGAAGAACAGTACCGGACGAGAGCACCAATTGCCTCGAAATGATAATAGTAGAACCGCGGGTTGCTGGGGTTTTGTTTCATGACGTTTGTGATAAGGATGAGATGAGTGAGGACGGTGTCCAAAATCGGGGTCGCACCATCCTTGATGACAATCAAAATTCTCATGACACAGCGCATCAGAAACTCATTCTCTTGAAGTTTCGCTGGGCTTGTCTCCTTCTCAATTAGCTTGAAGAGATGTGTGAGCAAGTCCTTTGCGAAGGGCTCAATGTCTGCTCGAGGGAACATGGCGTTCCCGGCGTCATCTGTGAGGAACAAAACCCGTTCAACGGCAATGGCCGCATAGGTATAGACCACATAGTTATCTGAGTTGAGATTTTGGATCAACGGCACAAGAGCAACTTTCCATTGCTCTTTAGACAGCTGGCTTCGGAAAGTATATAGATACTTGATGGCATCAACCTTCGAGATTGGCTCGACGCCCTGTTGACCCATGAGATCTGCAGCGATGTGCTGCTCAAAGAACTCGACAACATTGACCAATGGGTTGATGGTCTTAACGCCCTGCGCCGCGGTAACAGCGCCCTTGGCGGCGATTGAAATGAATAGATAGATGGCGGTATCCTTTGCCTTCCAGTCTGACTTGCCTTGTGCCAGATAGTGGTTGATATACTTGGACACGACTCCCGTAACTGGCGCTTCAAACTTTTCCTGGAGCTTCCGGAGAAAGTCGGTTGCCGATCGGCGCCTCGAATCCGTGTCGGAACCCTCCAAATCTTTTCGAATGAACTCAATCGGCTCGTCTTCAAAGAGCTCCACGTCTGTTTCTCTGAGGGCAACGTTTGGCAGGATAACCTTTTCGACGATTTGGGTCAAGACTTCTTCGTTGTTGAAGATTCCAGAGTGTTCCTTTGTTGAAGCGACAGCTGTTAAAAAGTGCAGAGCCTTGCTAACAACGACATCGTACTTAGTCTCAGTGCCTGTTGAGGACAAAAGGTTCCATGCTTTCTCGATAAAAGGTTGACAATACTTCGAGAAGTCTTCGTCGTATTTAAGAGTATAAAGCTCAAGGATCTCGCAAATGTCTGCCTTGACTGCGTCCACAATACTTGTCTCTGCGTCGTCGTCGGTCTCCAGCAGAGGATTAGTGTATGTGAGGTACTTGTGCAATAGCTCAGAGATGCTGGCTAGGTTCTCTTCGAAGATCGGGGGTAGATCGTGGCATGACATGTCGTACAGGATCTTGATCTGGAGATCCAGAGTCTCGAACCAGCCCTGGAGGACATCCTTCCCATCCGCGTTCTCGGATATTTTCTTATCAGCTGTCTAAGACTGGAGCGTAAGCCTTTAGCCAGTGTCAAGTTCACTAAGAATAACTCACCACGAGTAGCTGGACGAAAGGTTGGCCGAAGGTCTCGATAACGTGATTGATCTCCATATACAACTCGTCGGTGCGGAACAAGGGCCGCCATCGGACGAAGATGGAGTGTGCCACCTCAAGAACGCCAACGTTGACCTTGGGGTCGGAGGCAGAAAATCGACTGACGAGCTCCTGGAAACAACATGTCAGCATTTTATGACATTTGGCCATTTGACACAACCTACCTGGGTCAAAGTATCCCACCGCCTCCAGAAATCAGAATCTGCAATGACGCTAATAGCGTCACCAAGCTGAGTCTGAATATTAGGAGGGCATGAGATCATGAGGCCAATCAAGCGTTCTTTGATAGTCTGAACCTCTTCTTGAGGAAGCTTATAGTTGCCTTCTTCGTCCTAGTAAAAGCGGTTCCGTTAATAGCTAGATGGGGGAGACGATGGAGGGCGGTTCGGGACACACCACATAGTTGGATCGGATAAAGTTTTTGAAGGCCAAAGCGGCAGCGAGTCGGGTCTTGGTCGGAAGAGAGTCGGAATTGACAATGTTGAGCAGGCTCAACGAGTATTGAGGCTTGATTGCCTCCTGCTTCAGTGCAGATTCGGCTGGCGTGTGTTCATTAGCAATGAGAATCGCGGGGCAACTGGGAGTGGGAAGACCAGATCAAGTACCTTTGCGATGCTGGGAGGGATCAAGGGTTGCGTCGAGCAACTGAGAGATGGCGCCAATGTCGGCCGCCATGGTGAAGACCTTTGGGGAGGAAACTGGAGAGTTAAAAGAGGAGGTGGTGGTTGAGGTCGGAGAAGAGGCGGCGGTGGAGGTTGCTCACAGCCGCGCTCTCACCGGCAACGGATGGAACCTGAACTTTTTGGCGCCACCAGCTTTGGTCCTCCGCCAGAACCCACACGGCAACCACTAAAAAGAGACCTGGCCCTGCTGAGCTGTTGGTGGAGGGGGCTAGAAGCACAGGGCATGTGGGGGTAAAACAAGTGGAAGCTGTTTGGCAGCGTAAGCTCTAGCACTTCTCAAGTTCTTGGAGGGGCTCTGTGGGAGGGCTCGTACAAAATACCAGGCGGGCTGTCCTGAGGTGCTACAGCGAGCCGCTCCGCTGTGGCAGAGGCCCGTGCATTCGAACACAGCTTTCACCTGCTGGCACACCACCTACCAGCTAGGTAATTCAACATCAAACTTCACAGCTGAGTTAAGCAGCTTGTCTTAGAGTATGGCGAGCAAAAATAAGAACAAGAAAAGGCTTGATAGTTTGATATTATTATAGGGCTTTTATGCATGCTATTGACTGTTGTTTCATCCGGAGACGAGTGAAATCATGGGACCTAACCTATAGCTTGCCTCGGGAATACACGTATTTCGACCCTCGTAACGTAGAGTAAGGTAGTGACATAAGGGTAGATAGATTCACGTCCCCTAAGGCTGGGAGCGCGTCTAGACGTGTGGGAGCAAGCGGACAAGAGAAAGCAGCAAATAGTTCTGCCTCACTGCAGGTAGGATAAGATTGCGGGCATCAAGTGTAGGGTGTTCCTCGACTTTTACCAGCATACAAGAGGTGGTGGATACCGGAACGGCCCTCAACCATCCGTGCGCAACAATGCTTCAAGTTGGAAAATCTCGGCTACAAAATTCCTCTCCCAAACACCGTCCATTGCATCTCTCTCACCTCGCACGTCGCCATATTCACCATTGGCCTGACTCACCGAAAGTGGACACCTTAGATATCGACGAGATCCCTGGGCTAGTCCTGCTGCTCGAATCAGCCACTGGGCTCTCTTCCTGCGGTCAGGTGGCCCGCTATTGGTGGAGCCACCCACTCGTTCGCCTCTGGTACCTCATCCGATCGACAAGCCCTGCAGCTACATAGTCTGACGACACCCAGCACGACAACGACCCGTCCTTCATTATCGACATTTACGCTTTTCGCCTGATGATCTTTCGAATCCCGTTTTACTCTAGCAGCTACCCATTCACTTCCATCGTCCTCGTCTTCTTCTACGAAGTCTTCTCAGCTTGTGCGCCGCTGAAAGTTCCTGAACTGTTTCTTTAATTCCAGCCAGCAGCCGACGAGTTGCAACATCCCGATTGACCTACTCGCTTTTGATGGCAGAACTTGCGTCCGGCACCCGTTTCTATTCACAATAACCCCCTTCCGGCCTCGGTGGTACATTTTTTGTCGGTTAGTCCAACCGCAGAGCCTACATCTGTTACCTTGCCTTCAGCATTCGAGCCACCACTGCACTGTCGCACTGATATTCCCAGTGCCCTAGTCGCACGACAGACCTACGAGTAGCCCATTTCTGAATTGGGGTGTCCTTCCCCGATCCCATCTGCACCTTCGGCTTCACCAGACCTGCCCCAAAGCATCCTTCATGCTACTGCTCAACCTGCTCTTGCTCCCTCCACCAACCGATGACGCCGCGAACCACAGATCGACGCCTGTTCCTCTGCTAACATGCTGCGCCGTCTAGCCTCGTTGAGCCACCAAGATCCCGAAGCTTCTCACGAGCACATGTCACCGAAGGCAGGAAATGCTTCATCCTCGTCAAAAGCACATCGTCCGAGCGCACTGTCCAGTGTTCTACAAGGATTGACAACCACTAAACTCTCCAAGTCGTCCGCGACCATTGCTTCTCCATCTTCGGTCACAGTGCCTATCGCTGAATTCGTCAATGCTCCTCCCGCGAGCTCTGGAGTAGGGCTGTCGCCCAACCATATGGAATCGTTTGAGCAGTTGAAGAACGGGTCTCCGAACGAGCGTATCGCAGCTGCCAACACATTGCGCTACGCCATCGCGGAATATCCTCTAAATCCCGTCCTCGACGTCTGGTACGCTGCTAAGGACCTCATTGATCCTGCCAAGTCCACTCCTGCTCGCATTGCCGGCTGGGAGCTTCTGACAGAATGTGTTAAACACGCGTCCTCCACCGATCTCGAACGCCAAGAATACTTCACGACACTCTCAGCTCCTGCAAACCCAGATGACTTCCACCTGCAACTCGCTGCGCTGGTTGACCTGACAAACCATGGCCGCGTGCTGACAGGTTTCGATTATGAACTGGTCCCCCTTCTGACTAGATGGCTTCGGGATGCCTATGACTCTGTACGGGCAGCCCGGAGACATGTGTCGCTGGCTTCTCGGGGTTCAAAGGGCTCGTTCAAGAGTAAAACTGCCGCAACAGGGGAAGAGCAGAACTTCTCTGCCTTGTTCTCCTTCCTTACGGACGTTGTTAAATTCAGTTTCAACAGCGCAGATGAGGCTGCAGTCAGTGGGTTGATCAATAGGCTGCTGGCAATCTGTGTTAGTACGAGTGTGGAGGATGACCTGAGATCGAGCATCGCTGTCATTGACACCATCGTCACATTCGGATCTATACCAGACGAGAGATTGAAGAGCTGTGTTCAGGTTTTGAGCTCAATTTACTCAATCGTGAGCAATCTACAAGAGGATGCGTGGCACACGCTTTCTAATCTGTGCAAATCACACAATGGCCAAGCTACTGTCCGTATTCTGCTCGACATTTTGCGCAATAATCCTGACGAAGGCGCGAAGGAGAGGGACGTGAATAGGGAGATACGTGGCGCAATTGCAGTTCTCCAAAAGCTACTCTCTAAGAGTAATGAGAAAGCTTACCCAGTGGTCCCATTCGCCTTACTTGCCGATGGTCTCTCGACTGTCGTCAAGACGAACTTATCGGTCAGGATTTATGTTTCGGCTCTTCAACTCATCAACGCTTTATTTGACGATGGACAGGGGAACATACATCACCAGATCATTGACGAAGACTTGTCAATAATACTCGAAGCGGCATCAGAGTGTTCGAAGAAAGCCGTTCCAGAACCCAATGAACGGGACATATTTCGATACCGTCGTAGCAGGGACGAACGGCCGGAAGAGAATGTCGGCCGTGAGCTAATCGTCTTGATTACGCGGCTCGATGCGCTTTTGAAGCAGAAAACTGGCGATTTCATTCATCGACATGATATTGTCAAATTCTTAACGGACGTTCATCAATTCCTTCCAGATACGACGGCATCGACAGTGCTTGATTACTTTCAGGAATTCAGATGCTGTTCGCCCTCAGACCCGCTCTGGGAGGAGAACCTAGCTCTCGTGTTGAAAGGCTTCTTCAACAATCGAGATCGATCGTCGCAAATACGACTTCGGGCGCTAGAAACCATCATGGACGCATACGAGATAGTGGATCTCGTGGGTGATGGAGAAGAGCAAAACTTCATTCCACGTCTTGCCAAGAGCGTTCTTCAGAATGTCGGTGAGGAAAACGATGTGTTGGTGCTCGATGCCATAGTATCTTTGATGGTCTCTGTCATAGCATCATGTAACATGGAGCTCTTTGATTATATTATCGACGCGCTCCGAGGCATCGTCGTCAACGACCGTCTCAAGTCACCTATCTCGCCCTCAGCCGCGCTTAGCACACCGTCTCAACACTCTTTCAACGAGAATGGCATCCCATTCGAGCAGTCACTCTCGAACGTTGTGGCAAAAGGATACGTGAAGATGTTTCTGCAGACCATGAACTTTCATGGTAACAAAAGCGTTAGATTGTTCAATGCCCTGATCAACATTGCCAAATCCAATAACTGTGAACTCGATGCCCGACTGAGTGCGATGAAACTTCTGTTTCGGCTGCGAGCTGACTGGGCTAATCGCATCTTCGTCACCCAAGTTCTCGAGACCAACTTCTTAGCCGCCGCTATCTGCCGAACGGAAGATTCTTTTGCTAGGAAGCAGGCAGAAGAAGCTTCCCAGTCGATGCGGTTAACGAGGACCGAGCATGGAGCCTTATCACGGGGATCGCGAGGCATCTCTTTCGGGCAAACTTCAATGCGCGAAAGGGGTCTTCCGGTCCGCACCACAAGCGGTGCTGAGAACAGGAGCAACGGGGTTAAGTATCAACAACTATGGGGTCACCCAGATCCTGAGGCCCTACCAGAGACCAACACGAGCTTGTTTAGCCCCATGCTGGTCTCACATGTGCCTCACCGTGAAGAGGCCTCCGAAGATCGTCTAAGTAATGATGTTAATGACCTTAAAACCAGGTCGCTGAGCATCTCAGCCTGGCTCGAAGGTGTCTTGAGTGTACTTAAAGGCTGCGATTGGGAGGTATACAGTTTTGTTTTAGTTCACCTTCCGTCACAGTTGAGCAACCACGCAATATTCCGAGATGCTATACCTCAGATTCAAGAGCTCCGGAGAGTTATATGTGAACTATTACGGACGAACAACTTTCAGGAACCACCAAATGCCTCGGGTTTGCGTCGATCTGACGTAGCGATCTGCCTTTTCCACAGCCTGACGATGATTTTGAGTTATCACGATCACTTTCAAAAGGGCGAAGAAGACGAGATAGTGAGGACGTTCGTGCACGGCATTGCTACTTGGGAACGGAGTGCAAAATGTTGTATTCATGCACTCACTATATGCTGTCATGAGCTTCCACTTTCGACAAGCAAGTCATTGATACAGTTGTTGACCAAGATGTCCACAATTATTACCCAGCCGCATGTGGCTATACATATCCTGGAGTTTCTTTCTTGCCTCAGTCGACTACACCATGTGTATGTCAATTTCAAGGATGAGGAGTATAAGATCATTTTCGGCATCTGCTTTCGATATCTACAATCAGTCAGAGATAAGAAGGACTCCAATAGGAATAGTCACACAAACGAACCTCCAACGCCGACCGCATCAAGCCCTCCCGATGCTGTACATCCCAGTGCGTCTGATGATCTTCCACAATATGTCTATGCTTTGGCGTATCACGTCATATTATTCTGGTTCCTTGCTCTGAAACTGCCCGACCGAGCGACCCTTGTTTGGTGGATCGTCAAGAACCTATTTACGGACATCGACGATATATCCAACGCGCACGAGCAAGCGCTTACTACAGTGGATTTCATGCAAAGGGTCACCTACGCTGACGTGGATGAGTCTTCCGAGGATAAGTACTTCACCGAGGAACGCTTTGGAGAGATTGTAAAGAAGACTTGGATTGTTGGCAACAGTATCGTCACTATCCGGCAGGCGACAACGAGCGGCTGGGCTCAGGTCGTCAAGAGACAGCCGTCCGGCACGTCGGCCTATACGATCCGGGAGACATTCAACCCTCCCCCTCCGCATCAAGTGCAAAATTATGTCGACATCAGCAGAGAGGGACATATGTCAACAAACACAATACTTCCCAGTCACCTGTTAGTCCAATTAATATCGCCGATACCCCAGCTATCGGAAGCCACACGACCCATCGCACTGCCTGAAGATGAGGCTGTGGACAGAGCCATTCGCGTCTTCGACCGTAGCTCCACGGTGGATGGCCATAAAGTTGGAATCATATATATTGGTGAAGGCCAAACGCATGAAGTGGAGATCCTCGCCAACGTCACTGGGAGCACCGATTATGTCGAGTTTCTCAACAACATAGGTACACTGACCAGACTGAAGGGCGCTACCTTCAATACGCATGGCTTGGATCGCGAGTACGACACTGATGGCGAGTACACCTTCTGTTGGCGGGATAGGGTCACCGAAATTGTGTTTCACGTCACGACGCAAATGCCAACGAACTTGGAGCGAGACGCTCAATGCACCCTGAAGAAGCGACATATCGGCAACGATTTTGTCAACATAATCTTTAACGATTCAGGCCTGCCTTTCAAGTTCGACACGTTCCCGAGCGACTTTAACTACGTCAACATTGTGATCACGCCGGCATCGCGCGGTTCCTTCATGGCGACGAGAGAACCTTGTTCAGACTCGGATGAACGTCATGGGCAACAATTTTATAGAGTACAGGTGATGAGCAAGCCTGGTTTCCCCGAAATTTCGCCTGCATCCGAGTTGAAGATCGTATCCCTAAATGCACTACCAGGTTTAGTCCGTCTCATCGCCCTCAACGCCTCCGTCTTTTCTCATGTGTGGGCCAACCGCGAAGTTGGCGAACACATCAGCTCATGGAGAAGCCGTCTTCGAGAGATCAAGCGACTGCGCGAGAAGTACACGCCAAAGCCCAACAGCCACCTGATGCCCTCGGCCTCACAACCATCTGCTCTTGGCGCGGCGCAACAACAAGGTGATAATTCAAGACCGACTAGCTTCACGAGCCTTCGTCGCACGAGCGTGGCAACTTTTTTCACGAGCACGAGCGAACAGACGTCGCACCGATCATCCATGCTTTCTACATCTACGAACGATACGGAAGTTGGGACGATTCACGATTCAACCACGAACACGGCCGCCGACTCTGTTGACTTTTCCAAATGGGCTTGAAGCAGCATTTTTATTTTTTTTATTTTATTTTCGTTTTCAAGACTTACGGGATTATCGATGATGGAATGAGACTGATGTATTATGGGTGTTAATGCTCGAATGTTGGGCGTCTACATAAGGGAACAAGGGAATACAAAAAGTTTGTGCTTTAATTGAATCTTTGTTCGTCCACGGCCTTATACACCTGTTCTTCTATTTTTGTTTTTGTTTTGTTTCTGCTTGGTATTCCCCTCTTCTTTAAATTTGCATCTCGCGTGGCTGGACAGGACAGGTAAGACATGGAACTAACAATATGGGCGGGGAGTTGTGTTTCAAGATCTAGGCACGGAGATATCCAAAGGACCTCATGGTCAGTTTCTCCTGGAGCATTCTTCCGTTATCAGATCTCAAGACCTGCGAGCGCACAAAATGTGATACTTCGCTGCATGAATTTGAATACTGTCGTGTAACCCAAGAAGAAAAAATTACTTCTCCTTTTTGCGTGACGCTGAGGCCAACACGTCGTCATAATCGTGATATACCTGCAGGCGGCATGCATCTTCGCCCCCAACATGCATTGATCCGCACCACACACTGGGCACCTCCCCTACGCCATGCTGAGTTTGTCAAGATGCAGGATGTCGGACTTTGATTACTATTCTCGATCATGTGCGCAGCATGTACGACGCACCAACACTAGCAACGCCGTCGGGCGCATGCGAGAGTTGGATTCGGAACATGACCGACCACTCCGATATCCATGCTACTTACTACTTACGCTATGGTCGCCCAACGTGGTACAAGCAAACGGCACAGAAGCCGATCCGATGCAACGGGAGGGGGAGTGGCGTTGCCGATGACGGGTAGAACCGTTGACCCCCGAACGGGCTGCCACTGTAACCTCACTAGCCGACGTCTGTTGACCCCCTGGGGCCTCCTTTTAGGGACATGGCCGAGTAACAACGTCCCGTTACATAGTCCTACTTCTTGGTGCAAGAGACTCGTATATACAGAATCCTTATATTTACGTGTATTCATGTTCTCTATCGCTTGCCGATCACCAAATCTGCAAATGGTCTCGGCAGTTGCTCTGGTGCGTTAGATGAACCTCACATCTGCACTCGTACTAGTATCTCTGCCATCGTCGACCCAAGAGCCTTCAGATAATCGTTATACCTTACGCCAAGCTTCTCGATACTCTGCCCATTTGTGAAACCCTAACAAACATTAGAACTGCGAAATCTGGGAATCTAGTCTACCTACCTAGCGATTCAAAGCTCGCTGCGTCTGTCCTTATAGCGTCGATGAACATGCCGCTCATGCCCCGATTAGTTAATGATTGGCGGCACGTCTGAATTAATCTCCTTAGAATGGTGCTGCGTCGATTGACCATATCTGGGTCGTCGTCTAGATGCAAAGTGAGAAAGTGAGAAATTTTGTTCCACCCAACCGCCCTGTGGCATACTTACCTTTGATACAGATGCATGACACTCCTCCAAAGTTAGACCCTACTGATGCCGTCCAAGGGATGTCTGGCGCAATGGGGCTGTTACTGTTTGGGATGTACGTAATTGCAGTTGCCACGAGGGTCTTCCCCTCGAATCCAAGAATCACCTCGCTCTCATGAATTCCGTCGAGGACCTTGGCGTATTGGTCATACCACCCGAAGCGCAGCTGTTTCCCAGCCTCTTTGGCCGCCATGTCTATGACGGAGTCATAATCAGTTAGTTCATATGGCCTAAAGGTTAAGCCGTGCGAAACAAAGCCCGGGGCTGCGGCATCGATAAATTGCACTACCCAGTCGGTCACCAATTGGCCCTTGCCCAGCTCTGTTTCATCCATGGCCCAGCCTCTATTCTCGAACCATTTCGTGTCTGTGATTTGAGCAGGAAGGCCGTAGAGGAGCCTAGGAAACGAGCTCCCCAACTGGATTCGGCTGACGCCTCGCACTTTGTTCAATTTTCCAAACGCTTCATCATGAAGCAATCGCCCAATCCCTCGGTCTCTGAAGTCCTCGTGTACAATGATGGCCGCAATGGAGCCGAGAAGCTGATCAACACTGCTGTCGGCATACGTAGTGAATGTGGCGCAGAACCCAACGAGGATGCGACTGGAAGGATCTCGGACAATGAGATGCATTGCGTATCCATCCCGCTTTAACAACGAGGTAAATATGGCCCGGTTTAGATGGAATTGACTCGGCAGAGATGCGATCCATAGCATGTGCACCTCTGCAATGTCTCGTTCTTGATCAAAAGTCTGAACAGACCATGTGGCTCCAGAACGTGGAGCTCCTGACGAGGAGGATGGTAGACTGGCAGGAACTGCCTCTTCCCTCATGAGAAGTCTTGCAATGGCTTCCAACTCAATCGCCGAGAAGCCGGACGACTGCACCAGAGTGGAGAACCCGTAGTCATGGACATCATACCCTTCAAAGCCACAGCATGCCACGGTGATGAATGGCTTGTCCTCACCGACTTCTCGAGCAAGCTCGGCTAATTGTGGCTGCGAAACACCATCAACTGTTGGGAAGCCAGCAATGACGAAGATGACAACCTTGGCCCTTTTAATGAATGACACGTGGGTTCCAGAGATACCGCGCTCCTTAGTGAATGGGACATGGCGGATCCAAGGGTGCTCCCTAGCGAGAGCTTTGCCCAAAGGCTCAAAGGGATCACGGGTATCGCCCGACTCTGGTATCAAGGGAACGACGGCGGGCGTCAACAAGATGACGAGGTCCTCGTCAGTCAGAAATTTCGCCAAAGGAACGATGCTTTGGTAGTCCCACAAAAGTGCCACAGGGGGTCGATTTGAGCCTTTGAGGGCAGGATTCAAGTCCGTCTGCGGTTGCTTTGACATGATTGTTGGCCATTACATGGCGGGCTCGAAGCAGTAACAGAATGCAGAGACGCCGGTTGACTTTAGGAATTGAGCAGATGCATCTACCAGAAGGGCGTGGTCTGGGCGAGATGACGGGTGTGCCGAGTGAGATATGCCGGATTAGGGATGCCTGGCTGAAGATGCTTTGACAAAGAAGAGAATGACTACAGCGCAAAGGTGGCTTTTGGGCTTGCGATGGCCTGGTTAACAGAACCCAGGAAATGTTTGTCAGGGTACGGTGATCGTGGAGGCCGAGCGGCCGAGGCGTAGTATTTATGTATACCAGGTCCGCACCCAGGCGGTCAGAGAGTCCTTAAAAGCGAAGAAACTTGGCAATCCAGTCTTTCCTGCGGACCGTGGACTTGCAGCTCTGGTCGGCTTTAAACTGGTTGAAAGTGGTGGCAGTTCGGCGTGTCGTGGGATAGCTGGATGGAAGTCGGACCCTTCCGTGAATGGCACGGATATGTCAATAGTGCGGAAAGAAGCGGCGGGTTGCGTGCAAAACCCCGAGAGGCTTGTCAAGCTGACGTATGGCAGAGGTGTCCCGAACAATATTGGCAAAGTCGGACGGGATACATGGAGGAAGAGACGAGAAATGGCTTGGTGGAGTGGGGTGGATTGCGATTGAAATTGAAATTGAAATTGAAATTGAGACGAAGTCGCTGTCTCCCAGCCTCAATCGGCATCATTGCCAGGCGTTGGGAAGCACCGGATACGGATCATCAGTGGCGGGGGCGGCAGTTGAGGCCCCAGGATTGGGTCAAAGGGAAAGAATTCGTCCTGGGACACATCCGACACTACTAGAAAGGGCAGCCCCTATCAAGAGGCGGCGGGCTCGATGCGTCTCTGCATACGTGGAGTTGACGGGGTTACACAAGACGCAAGAAGTTGTCAGCAGCCGGTAACACAACAGCGGCGGCCTGGGAGCGGTCTCCGCGGAACCATTGGCCAGATAACGACGACGACGACTGGAGCAAGCCAGGATTGGGCGTAGTTCCGCAGGCCCTGATGGCTCGAGACAGGGAGATCCCTTGCGTGCGCGGTGGCAGTCTGGCCGGGTTGGGTTTTGAAGGCGGATTTCTGGGGGTGCTGCTGTACGAAGTACCTGGTGGTGCTGCTGGCACGAATGATGCGTCAGCCATTGTGCCAACGTACGAAGCAGATCCCTTAGGCGGCTAGGCGAGCCCGAAAATAAAAACCGACAGGTCCAGAAGCAGCGATGGCGACCACGGCATTGGGGAATGTGATGGATGCGGCAGGATTGAGTGATTTGGTGAGGATTGGGGACGGACGGACGGACTGCCAGCTAGGGAGCCGGCTAGAGTCGCACAGCTGATTCATAGATATACCGGCAGGTCGGCGAAACGGGCGCAACACCCAGTTCCAAACAAATCCTCCAATGAGAAGAAGGCGGCTAGTTTTTTACGAGACCAGGGCATGCAGCCCGAAGAGGAGAGCGGGAGAGCGGGAGAACAGGAATGCAGGAGCTCTCGTCGGTGGTGGTGGTGGTGGTGATGATAGGGGTATCTCCTCCGAGGGCTAGGGGAGAGAGAGGTAGGCAGGCAAGTAGGTAGGTACCGTATAGCGAGACGACGACGACGGCGACGGAAGCCGGGACTTGTTTTATGAAGCCCAGCCATTATCGGTGAACCCTTTTCTAAAATAGCCCATCACTCTGAGATCAGGCTACCCCATCACATCCAAAGCGTTTGTAGGAAGACCTCGTAGTCTTCCGTCATGTTGTAGCCCTTGAGATTGAGGTACCTAAAGTACTACGTACCCAAGGCAGTATTACGTGGTATGCCGGACAGGTGCACCCAAGGCGTCCCACTGTTTACCGACTTCACGCGTCGACTTCCCGATAAACGCGCTCCGGCGTCCCACCCAATCGGCCGCTTCGCCTCCCTGCCTTGGGTCCTCGCTCACTCGCTCACTCAGACTTCCCAGGTATCCATCTAGCTTATGGACCGAACATCTTTTTGATTTCGAATGCCGCCCCTAATCATTTCGCTTGCAGCAGCCGCGGTGACGCGCTTATATCTCGTTTCTCATACGAAGCAGTGGTCTCGTTCGACAGTCGAGAGTCGACGGCTAAGATATGGCTATTCCCCAGAGTCGCAACCATGAGATTGATGACCTGATTCGTGATATTCTCGAGGGTGAGTTACGGAACGTCCTCGGACTACCAACCGCCACCAGTTTGGCTCACTTTATTCCAGCCTCTAAATTACCTGCTAGATCTCGAGGAATCAACCTTAAACCTACCGTCGCCAAGCTAGCCTCCCTTGCCTACGAACAAGGTCTTCTGCCAGATGCGTTAAGCAACCTAGTCAATCTTGTCACAAAGCCAAGCCATCTAGAACAGACAAGCCTGGCTACTATTGTCAGAAACCTTTATCCGACGACTCATGTCTCCCGCAGTCTCATCCTACAAGTCGTGGCATGTCTTGGCCACGGCAAGATTAAGCCCTCACTACCCCTACAGGCTGCCCTTATAAAGTGGCTGATCATGGTTTTCCATGCCCTTGAATCGCCCCAGGCACTCTCGCAAGCCTACCCAGTTCTCTTCAATCTGCTCGATACCGCAGCGATAAGACCGAACCTAAGTCATCTGCTTGCTCTGATTACAAGGCGTAAACACGTTCGTCCATTTAGGATACAGGCACTGTAAGAAAGCCCACCGTCTCTGGACACGAGAGAGGATCCTAGCTGATATGAGAACAACAGCCTCAACTTATCACGGCAGACTGGCAATGACACACATCTCGTTGGACTGCTCAGAGTCTATAAGGATTACTATCCCGAAATCATCGTTGGAGAAGCTGTGAGAGGGAAAGCATCAGCTTTCAAGGTAATTGTCACAAGCTCAACTCGGAGCTCAAACTAACAAAGTCAGCACCCCGATCCTCAATGGAGCGAAAGGTTAGACGAAATCCAAGAGGCCCATCGGCAGCAAGCACAGCAACTTTCATCTCGACCTCAAGATGGTTTCAGAGTAAATCGTCCATTGAATCGAGGATTGAGGAATAGATTCCTTCCAATCGTCCACACATCTCATGCTACCGAGGTAAGTACCATCTGGCCCACACAGAGGCCTTTGTTTAACGGACGTAGGCCTCGGTCACCTTGGAAGAGACAGACAATGCCAGCAGCTTCGTACGAGCTATCGAGAGGATAGAACTTCCAAATCAGTTAGTTGCGGTCCTCGCAGATCCTTTGTTACAGAAGTTACTACTGCTCCGGCCGAGTGATGAGTCTCAACAAAGAATCGCAAACTGGCTCAGCGCAGCCTTTCAAGATGTCATCGATGGAGATGCTGACGAGAACACTCTATTTGATGTTTTAGACATCCTAAGAGACTTCGTTGTATCTACCAAGGTAACCATGGTCGAGTTGTTTGAAGGCATATTTTACTAAGCCCTCGTAGACGCTGCCTCCGTTGTTACTAAACTTCTTCGCTCGCTTCTTTCAACTATGGAGTGGCTCTGGTTGCCTGGATTCCGCCCTTGAGACTCTGGCTTATGCCCCATTGCTTGACTTCAACGGTAGGTCTACCTTTGTGCCCAAATAGTCTGCTAATTATGTGATAGAACTCTATCAGCACATCTTTCAACCTCTAGAAACAGCAACACTGAATGGAACTCTCGGCTCTCAACTCGGCATCCTAACGTTGTACAAGAACCTCCTCCATTACTGGACAGCCCTTCTTCGGTCCAGCAGCTCCATTCCCCAACACGCTAGTTCAACCATTTCCGCGCTTATCCGACATGTCAACCCTCTAGTCCTCACCCTCGCTCAAACCTTCCCAAATGTCACTGTACACTCTACTATACTTGAGTTTTATGAACAAACTATTCGTCTTGTCACCGACGACACCCTCAAACACTACATTCGCATCGAACTCCCGCCAACGAAGCTCGTCTACATCCTCCTCTTCAACAACTCACTTGCCATTGTCTCTCGGTTGTGCAATATCCTCGCCTGCTATAAAAAGGGGTTTGAGACGGCCATGTCTACGAAAGCACGCAACGATGGAGGCTATCAGATTGACTCGATGTCCTATAACAGGGCCTATGTCAATCTGTACAATGGTTTCCTCATGGACATCTGCAACTGTTTCTGGCGAGCTCGTGCTTTCAGCGATAGCGACACCAACGCTCATGGTTGCCTCGTTCCACGACCCATCATTCCGGCCCTCACATCATATGTTACCTCCGTCGAGAAGGCTTTCGCACTGAATTCCCTTTTCGGGCTTTCATACTCTCCTATCTTGTGTTTACAAAGCATCCGGCGGATGCGGCAACTGGAGGATGCTGAGATGGAGAAAGATGACTCCGTCCGGGCGCGTCATGCAGGCCCCATAACGCAAAGCAGCCTGGCAAGACTGGCGGCTTCTGGCGGGGTCCGGCTCAGTTGGCAAGATTATCGAATTAGCGTCCTAGAATCTTTGAGTGAGAAGGAGTTGGTTGGCATCGCTGAGTTGCTCAAGAATACTATGACTGTGCTGAAGAACTCAATGGAAGGGAGGAGATCAAAGACGTCAAGGTCAACACAGTAACACTCTATGTTGTCAGTTGTGTGCTTTAGGTTGTATAGTATGACTCTGTGGGACTGGTCCAGTTGAAGCGGACCGAAGTCTCTATCCCTTTGGTTGAAATACAGGGTATCAAAGATAATAAACTCCAAACATCAAACACAAACCCTACTAAGTCTTGCTCTTTCCTTCGGCTATAAATGTTGAAGGTAGAACTTCTTGCAGATGAGAGTTGAAGTTGTTCTCTGCGAAACAAACGCCGAATGTGGTTGAACCTCCTTTTAACCCGCTCCTGAAATGCAGTTGATGTCATCCTTTCCGACTCTCGATCGTTACAAATGAGTTTGTTAAGAAACCCTCAGATAGCAGTGTCCATGACGACGCCTCTAGTTTTCTCGTTGCTTCGACTCGTCGCCATATCCTCCAACCTTGATACCACCGAACCCGTATGTCTTTCCCTCGGGGTTCATCTTGAGGTGGCTTCGGGGCCCTCTCTCCTTCAAATCGCTCCTCAACCATTCCATCACTAGCTCACCAAGACGGCTGTTGCCCGTCGCGCCCACGGTAGATTCGATGGAGTTGAGCATCTTGTCTGCCTCATCCCAATCCTTGACGGTCCCAAGGTGCATGTGAACGAGGTGGGTCGGCCAGCCTGCCAGGTTGTCGAGGATATGAGTCGCGTAGACGATAGTGCACTCTCGAATCTCCGTTTCACGCTTCAACCAGCCGAGGAACTCGGCTCTGCTGAGCACATCGAGATCGACAGTAATCTCATCAAGGAGTAGGATCCTCCAGGGGCGTAACAGACCCATGGCGAGTTGCACTCTACGACGCTCTCCATCAGAAACAGCGTGCATGCGCCAGTTCGTGTCTACATCCAACATTTCAACCAGCTCATCCCGTCGATCGGGGTAGGCATCACCACCAACGGAGCGCAGCAGCTCATTAACACCGATATCATTACGAACAATGGGGTTCAGAACCCATTCAAGTCCGAGATACGTGACACCCTCAAGGCCTTCCTTGAAGGGATCAACGCCGCAGATAGAGATGGTGTTGCTCGGGGCAAGTCGCTTGCCGGCGAGGAGACGGAGGAGCGTCGTCTTTCCAGCACCATTGGCACCGATGAGCAGGGTTCGAGATCGAGCGGGGAGATCGAGAGAGATGTCCTTGATACCGGTTGAATAGTCTGGGAATGTATATGAGAGGTTGTTGACCTGGATAGTCGGAGGCTTAGGTACAGATCCCATCTTGAGTGAAATGTAGGAGACCGAGGGGAGGAGTGGGAGGAGGCGGAGAGGTAGTGCGTCAAAAGAAGAGAGAGTGATGAATCTAAGGAATGGCAAATCTATTACAAGTAAGAGAAAAGAAGAAGAGAAGAATGAGAAAAATCCTGATGCTGTTTGCTTTGTAATTAATTAGGAAAGCCTTGAGGGAAAGAATGAGTCAAAATTGATGTTGTCATGATTTTTCCCTAAAGGAATTCAATGTTGCCCGCGAAAGGCATCCACTCCGCTACATGACCTTCCAATACAAGTTAAGGTACTCCGCAAGCATTCCGTCCTCACCGCCCAATTTCTTGAAGTCATGACCACTATAATTCAGCGGCCGTAGGCCCTGGAGCCGCGCCCCGGCGGGGTCCGTAGCCGGTCGATGGCGGGGTAGCTCCGGTCCCAACCACGCTCCGCGCATCCACTTTACGCCAAAAACGCGTCTATGAGCTTCCCCTACGCGCCTCGAATAAAGAAGCTTCAAATCTCTACACCATCGGTACCAATAACTCTAAGTACCGACAGGACCAGCGCGATGGTCGTTCTCGAAGAGGCAGAGGAGAGTCTCCTCCAGAAACCCACGTAAGCGTTGCGCTTCCATGAATCCTCAATAACGACTGATTGTTTTAGCAATTCTGCCCAGCAAGTACCTGCCCGATTGCCCTCGGCCTATAATCCCTTACACAGTTTCGCGCTCAGCAAGCAAAAGTCGTACCGGCAACAATATAGCGATATGTACTTTTTGCGTTTGACGAAGATTAAGCCAGCCGTGGACGCTGCAGCCGCAGCCGCGTGGGGGGGTACTGTGATTGCGGGCGAGGCAGCAAAAAGAGTCGATCGAGTGCTGGACGTGAGGCAAGGTGAATTATGCTGGGTCACCGGTACAGTGTATGTTGAGATGCCTCTTAAGCCGAACATTCTCGAGGACGTTTCGAAAGATGTAGGAGACCTCGTCCTATAACACACGGTTCTATTGGCTAACATTTCTTCCAGCGCTGGATCTCTGCCCCCATCTCAACGCCGAAATACTTCTCTGAGGACGGCTCAGACCAAGTCATGCTGGAAGACGAGTCTGGTCGTGTCCATGTAATTGGAGACTTGCTCAAGACGATACACTTAGTAACAGGGTGCATCATTGCGGTTATGGGCACGGAGAACGCGAACGGTGAATTTGAAATTATCGACATCAAATTTGCCGATCTGCCCCCCCAGCCTCAACGTTGGTCATTATCCGAGCCCGCCACAACAAAGGGGAGCTCGAAGAGGAAAGGGAAAGTTGCCGGCGATGACGAGGAGATGGTTGATAGCTCGCCGGCTACCGGCAATAACAAGATCGCCCTTGTTTCGGGGCTCTCTTTCTCCGGCACCGATGCCTCGTACGCCCTCGAACTGGACCTCCTCCTCGAGTATCTCCTTGGTGAAGCTCTCAGCCCGTCTGTACAAAACAAAATCTCTCACATTAGCCGCCTCGTTATCGCAGGCAATTCCATCTCTTCTACGGAGCAGAAATCTGCCGCCGCGGACGCCGACAAGAAAGCCCACAAGAAATATGGCTACGACGCAAGCTCCTACAACGCGCTCCCATCACAACTCTTTGACGACTTCCTCTCCGAGCTTCTGCCCTCTATCCCTGTCACGTTGATGCCTGGAGCACAAGATCCTGCCAATGCGAGCTACCCTCAGCAGCCTATTCATACAGCGATGCTTCCCAGGTCAAGAGCGTACAGTCAAGATCCCGCCTCTTCGACGCCCGGCTGGCTGGATTCGGTGACGAACCCTTGGGAAGCTGAAGTGGAGGGCTGGAGGGTCCTCGGTACAGGAGGGCAGAATGTCGATGATGTCTTCAAATACGTTGACAGCGAAGACAGGTTAGGCATGATGGAGGCCATGTGTCGTTGGCAGTGCTGCGCCCCCACTGCGCCGGATACTCTCTGTAAGCATCATTCTCTCCTGAGTTCCAGCCAGGAAAGCTACTGATAAACTTTAGGGAGCTACCCGTTCCAAGATAATGATCCGTTCGTCATAAAGAACTGCCCACATATTTACTTTGTGGGATGTCAACCGAAGTTTGGTACCAAAATTATCCAGGGACCCGATGGCCAACAAGTGAGGCTCATCATGGTACCATCGTTTGCGGAATCAAAGGAGATTGTGATGGTCGATACGGAGACGCTCGAAGTCGAGACGGTCAAGATCGCAATCTAGTTGTGCCACCAATGGGCAAGTTACAAGCTGATGATCACTTGATCACGTTGTATTGAGTTCGTTGTAAACTTGGTGCGGTCAACGTGGATGTCGGTTTAGGGAAGACAATATCGCCGATATTGCAAAGGCTATACAGAGACGGCAATCGTGGAGAACGCCTATCGCCAGTGGCTTCTCAGATCCAGCAGAGCGAAACACGCCATGCCCAACCTTGCCTCTAAACTTGATAAAATTCGTAATGCCGCAATCACCGATTCGAGTCGGATCCAGACGAGACCCTACATTGCTCTCCAACCTTGATGTGCGTCTGGTCACAATACTGTCCCTTGTACTTCTCCAGAATGTCCAGGTCCACATTAGACCCTCCGCACACTTCCAACACAACATTCTTTTGGCTCCATTCCTCATCCGACAAGCCCTCTCCAACATGCTGCTTCAAATCACCTCGATAGGCCACTGCCAGCGTAGCGCCACATGCCGCTTCCACCAACTGCCTCGCATCATCCGCGAACCGAACACAACTGATTGCAGCATCCGCATCGCTGACCACGATGCTCTTCATATTTGGATGCTGGCTCCACTTCCACGTCTGTTCCGCAACGCGAGTTGCGCCGAGAGAGGTGGCAATGGATGTGATTTCAGGGAGAGCGACGTGTTTGCCGGCTTTGACGCTGGCGTTGAGACTATCGCAGCCGATGGTTTCGACGGCGAGGACGGTGGGCTTGTTTCTGGACCAGGGGCATGCTTCGACGCCTTGCATTATGCCATTGACGAGACCGCCTCCACCGACGCTGCAGACAATGGCATCGATGGGCCCCTCGATCTGCTCTCTGAGTTCGGTAACGATGCTCGAAGCACCGTCCCAAATATGGGGATGATCAAAGGGGGGAACGTAGACGCCCGCGGGGTCATTCGCCAACAACTCGTCTCTGAGGAATCGATCTGCTTGAGCCCAACCCTGGCCGACCTGGTGGACGTCAACAGCAAGTTCCAGCAGCTTTTTCTTCATGAGTGGCGAAGTCGTAGTTGGTATCACGATTGTGGCAGGGAGTTTGAGCGCTGCCGCGGAGGTTGCGCACGCAAGACCAGCGTTGCCTCCAGAAGAGCAGTAGAAGTGAACAGGTCCCGAGGCGGAAGCGGCAGCGCGGACCATGAGATTGCCGACACCGCGGGACTTGAAGGAGCCTGAAGGTTGAAGATTGTCGAATTTGAGGTAGATGTTGCTGTGTCTTGTTAGCATGTATCGGCATACCGGGGGGTTTTTTTTTCTTTCTTTTCTTTTTGTGGAAGACTTACCAGCCAGCTGCTATTGAGAGTTGGGGGCTGTGAACACATGGCGTCTTGATCCAGGGAAGCCTGGCCTCGGAGTCGAGCGAACCCATTGTGAAGATACGTGGTGAGAAGGAGGTGATCGAGGTGATCGAGTGTTTCGGAAATGAGGTTGGAGTGTATCGTTGACACTTGATGTGTAGGGGAGGGGGATGACTGTCTAAATCCTAACCTAGATACAATCGAGCCAAGATCGAATGAGAATCCGTTCGTTGTCTTTAGCTGTCAATGAAGGTCAATGGTAAGTAGCAGTAAATTGATCTGCGTCTTTTTTTTTAACTTTTGAAGGGCGGTCCTGGAGTTTAAGTGGAAATTATGCCTACGGTCGTTGGAAGGAAAATATAAATAGCGCGTCTGTATGTTGCCAATCTGGGCCGGATCACGATGTATAGAAGTCAAAACTCTCTAACCACACCCGTCAAGGAACACAGCCCTAAAGGGGCGAATGACACGAGGAGGAATAGTCAAATCTTGTATTCGTAGCTAGGGGAGTGGCGGCGGTGGTGGATATGAAGGTGTATACTCATAAGTGGTAGCATTTCTAGAGTGAGGGAGAATGAAATGGAAGCTTGTTGGAAGGATTGTTAGCCCAACTAATGCGGGTCTCTTTGATGGGGAAATGACCCGAAGGGCGCTGAAGGGCGTTGTTATGGACCCAGCATCTCGGATCCCCAGTGCCGAGGTGGTGGGTTGGAGATACTTATAAGTGACTCGGGTACGAAACATTATGAATCCCTCATTATGTTGTTGTAGGGTAAAAATTATTCTTCCCCTCTACCTGGAGCCCAATCGACTCCATCCCGTAGCCAGCACACCAACCGATAATTAAAAGCGTTAGGATGGCTTACAAGCTCGGGCGCGGGCGCTTAATGACATCATGCGATGGCGGCCCTAAATCCAGGAGAGCATCTCTAAAGTCCTTGAGCTCGATGGTCCTTCCTGGACCCTCTCCGCGGGCCTCCGTATTTTGGTGGCTTCCAGGGGCTTTGGTTGTGGGCGTCGGGGCATGAGTCCACTGCCTGCGTCTTGTCACCTGCCACCCCCTTCTCCTGCGTCAATATCGGGCGTTGGTGGACATGCCGTGCTCGTGTATGAATGGATCTGATTAGAGAAAGGAAATCAAGAGATGTTTACAGTAATGTCTAACTTGCGTCTCTGCCCGGGGAAGCAGCGTAAAAAAGGTATCCTGCTTTGACATTGCATCCTGGCCGTGCATCCCTCCATTCGCAGAAACACCAAGCAGCAAAATGTAGTGATACAAAGTTCCAACCCTCACTTCCTAATCTTCCCAGTGCCCTTCCCCCTAAGAGCCTCCTTCTCAGCCTTGAAATTATCGACATACTCTTTCATGATCTGATGCAGATCCGGATTTTTCCTCGCCAGCAAGAGGACATCATCCGTCGTCACCGTGCTTCGCCCTGCGTGGTTGCTGAAGCTCTCTAGATCGGTGGCGACATTTTCTACTTCAACATCAACAATTACGCAAGACACTGTTGATACAGCTACTAAATTACCTATCTGGGTCCATACCATCTCGGTCAGGGCTCCGATGAACTGGGGTGTGGCATTACGATTCCGCCTCAGAGATTCCTCGTCGACAATTTGACCGACTGCGTACCAAAGCGCAGCCTTAAGTCGCTATGCGCAACAAGGTTAGCTGGAGTTGGACAAAGGGACATAAAAATGCGACCGACCTCGCGATCATCCTCGCCTGCATTGGCCGCCATTTCGGCAAAAAGTCAAGATGAGGTTGCAAGTTGGAGATGTACGGCGGAGACTACGGGAGGCAAGTAGACGCGTTAAGGAGCTTAAGCGCGTCGTGGGGTACATGTCTAGCACCTAAGGTGCCTGGTGATCCACCGAACGCCACAATAGACATCGAAACCCTTAACCCAAGGGTCGTCGGCGTTGTTCGTAATCGATCGACCTGCCCAGCCTCAAGTAAATGGACTAACACGCCATATCAGGATATCAGGCTTACCGGGCCGGCAACATTCGGCTAGGACTCAGCCACAGACATCAGCCACAAGACAAGCCAATCATGTATTTCCGGGTTGAGCTGCCAAGTTCTGTTGACGCCATAATGCCCCGCACCAGCCACAATTCTTCGTCATCGCCTCCATGCATCACGCCTGTTGCTATCGCTCGCTGCAAACGCTCCCGTCTGGGATAGAGCTCACCCCATCCCTACGGCTCCCATCTCATGCCTACGTAATAGGGCCGGCTGCGGCTCGCCCGACACGAGTGTTTTAAGCTTGGCTCTGTGCTCTCATGCTCACCACCGTCTTTGACGTTGGCATCTTTACCACCACAACTGAACAACAAAGCCGGCGCCGAACCGTCGATGGTCCTCTGGCGTCTATTATTCTCACTTCATTAGCCTTGGTCAACTCCGAAATTCGAAACTCATCCAGCATGGGAGTCAGATCAGGCTTCGGCCTCAAAACCCTCCAGTGGTTCATCCGCGGTGTCCAGTTCTGCTGCGCCGCCCTCATCCTCTCCATCCACTCGTACTTCCTCGCAGCGCTCGCCAATCACAACCTACCCATCGCAACCAGTATCCGCGCCGTCGAGGGCATCTCGGGAGTAGCCGTCTTGTACACCGTAGCCGGCGTGTTACTGGTGTGCTGTGTCGCAGGGCTGACCGTCACTTCGTTCCTGGCCGTCTTGTTCGACGTCGCATTCATTGGCGCCTTCATATATGTGGCAGTTGCAAACAAGGGTGGTGCGAGTGACTGTGAAGGATATCTGGATACGCCCTTCGGGAGTGGTAAGGCGGCCGATCAGGTTGAAGGGAGCAATGCCTTCACTGCCTTGCCGAGTTTTCGGGTTGCCTGTCGACTTCAGTCAGCCTGTCTTGCTGTCGCTATCGTTGCAATGTGAGTTCTTTCTCGCCTAACGTCGGTCGAAATCCACCACTGACATGACGCTCTAGCTTCTTTTTCTGCTTCTCTATCCTCATGGAAGTTGCCCTCGCGCGTCATCATCGCAAGGAGAAGCGCTTCGGGCCCAGCCCCCAGAACAACTACACCTCTGGCTACGGTGACAGAGGCGGTTTCTTCAATCGCATCTTCAGGCGCAACACGGTCAAGTCTGTCAACGATGATGCTTTACCCCAGCATGCCACCCCAGACCAACTGGACGACGCACGCCAGAGCTACGGTACGGAACGAACAGCCGTGAATCCCGACAACAATGGCCATCACAACAAATATGAGCAGGGGTACGGATACAATGGAGGGCGTGGAAGGCAGGATGGGTATGGGCCGATTCATTATCCTGAGCCCGAACCCGAGTATCAGCATGAGTATCAACATGAGCACCAAACTACAGGAACCTACCCTCCTCCCGCAGGAACCTATCCGTCTCCCGCGGGGACTTACCCATCTCAAACTACCGGAATCCACCCACCTCAGAACTATCACTATGAAGACGGCGTGTATGATCGAGCTTAAGGCCGAAGGGGAACAGATTACGATGATGTAGGACGTACATGTCAAGGGAAAATGGAAGATACCCGGAATGTTGCTCGACGGCTCAGAAGCAACCGCTCGCTAACGACTGATAAACGATTGCCATGTATACAACATGCAGATAGGACACAAAAGGTTCTAGTAATGAATAATAGGCATTGTAACCAATTTTCCCCATCAGGCGCACAATCTAGCATGTCCTTCAAGGGATCATGTGCGAAGTTTTAACCCAGCGTAGCCACAAAGACTTTACGTAGAAACCGGTCAACACACGACTAACGTCAAAAAGGAAAAGACAGCTTGGTATCATTCACTTGAAGTCCATTTTAGTCAAGCAGCAGCCAATAGTACCAAAAACCAGGCCACATGATCCACGCGACCTTAATGCTCTTCTTCTCATCCCCAACCCTCTACATGCTCCATCTCACTCATCCCATCATCGCCAACATCCGTCCACTGTAAGTCGAGCTTCTCCAACTCTCTGGTAAAAAAGTCCTGCTCCTCACGCATCGCATGCCTGATCTCCGGCGCAATCTTTTCGGGATACTTCCTCAGGTTCAACCAATGCGTCAGACTTCTCAGGGCTTGCTCCAGAGGCAGCGCGGCATCCACTTCGGCATCCACGTCGCTGCCTGCAAGCCATTCGTCTCTAAGTTCAGGACGACAGTGGAGGTATACGGCTGTGATGACTCGCATGTTGCTCTGTCGCCACTTACGGCCGCAGTAGGGAACTTGGTTCTTGAAGAGTTTCAAAGTGTAGAGCCGGAGCTCTTGTTGCGGCACCCTCAACGATTTTCGTAAGATAGTCGAAGACTTGTACTGAACCAACAAAAGGTTCCGGTGCGCTTTTTGCTTGCAAATCTTCTGCATCACTCTCAGATAGTTGATGAGAGAGAAGAAATTGCGGCGCGAGAAATCAGTAATGGGCTCCGATGGAAGCGGGTTGACGGGATATCCCAGTTCGTCGACTTCAGGCCTCGTAGAAGCTTGGCTTTCACTGCCGGATTCTCCGTCTTCTTCCTGCTGTGCTTGTGGTTCGAGTGGCGACCGTCGACGCTTGATCGGCGGGGGCGCAGCCTCATCTTCGCTCTCTTCTATCATATCCTGTTCGTCTTCCTCCAGCTCTCTGGCCAACTGGTCCTTGGACCGAGATCTCAAATTGCAAAAATGGAAGAAGCTGTTTTCAACTCTGTCCATTTTGCTATCCACCACTTGCTGGATATCTTGATGAGCAAAGAGCTTCAGAACGAGAGGGACATAATTAGAGTCCAATAAGAGCTGCGTCAAATACTCGAACTTGAGCACGTCTGCCCAACCATGTTAGTCTCATATCTACCTGGGAGGGTCCTTGACTCACGGGAAAGTTTCAGCCATTTGAGGAGCAGGAGGAGGATGCCTGTCATCGCTTTCGAGGTGATCTCCCGCGTTCTCGCTGCGTCAATCTCTTCTGGAGTTGGCTCCGGTGCCTCTCTTGGCACATTCTGGGCCGGATCTTGAGGCTTGTTAGGCACGGGACCGCCGTTCATGCCAGAGTTGTTGCCTCTGCCAGCCATTCCAGGAGGTATTTGCTGTTGCGTAGCCATAACAGCCGTCACATTATTGAGAATTGGCCGTAGAAGAACGATGACCAGAGATTGTAGATGGGGTAGAGCATCGCGCTGGAGACCCATTAGCACCCAGAACTACAGGCTGTGGGCGAAGACCTACGTAGAACCTCTCAACTGCAGCGAGCCGCTGTTTGTCTCTCTCACTCAGAAGTTCCGGCCGCGGCCCATAGTCCGTCTCTAACTCGGCAGCAGTTGCTTCGTTAGGTTTGTCCTTCGCCTTCAGCTCTTTCAGTAGCTGCCTCTCCTCCAAAGATAACTCATTAAGGTCAAGGTCGTCCACATCGTCATCCTCGTCTTCAGCATCCCAACCACGTTCGAACTTTAAAAACTTTTCGCGTTCTTCCCAAAGCTGTCGTGTTGCTCGCGTCATTCTCACTCTGGTAGAGAATAGCTCTCCAGCCTCGAGAATTGATGCTGGAATGTCACTTCCTTCCCACCTTCGGTCGACAACACCAGCCGGCCCCTTCCCGCCAGCACTGTTACTGGTGGCATCGAGAGGAGGATACATGAATGGGAAGTTCTGGTTTGTTTGGTAATTCTGCTTCTTACCTCCCTTTCCACCTACGCCTGGCGACGGGGGTGGCGAAGGCGCCGGCGTCGCGATGTGAACGGGCTGGTGTAGAATCGAGACGCCTCCGTTTTGAGCGCCAGGCGGTGCAGGAAGAATTCCATTAGCGCCATTGTTCCTGGGTGTGTTCGCAAGGGGCGGGAGTAGCGAGGGGTTGTCGGGTTCTAAAGGTATAAGAGGTTGTGGAGGGATGTAAGCTGGATATTTGGATGTTATCTCCTGGCGGAAAACGTGATAATCTAGAGGCGAAGCGGAGATGGTTTCTTTGTCCCTGCCGTCATTTGCCAATTCGCTAGTGGCCTCCTTTACTGCCTCAATTTCCTCAGAGCCGCCAAACACCAGTAGAATAGACTTCCAGAAAAGTAGGAATATCTTCTCAATCAGTCAGCGACTGTGGCAAGCCTCAAAATCAAGGCGGATGACTTACCTGAGTTGAGGGCATTGTGCTTTGTTCATCCCATCGCAGTTTCGCAGTGGCGGTCATCATGTAGTCGACCAGGGATGGATTCAACTCGACTAGACTGACGATCAATGCTATATCAGAGTGAACACAGGTGGTGGCAATACATACGAAGTGTTCTATAGGTAGAGGCCATGTCCCCCGGGTCGTTCAATGTCTCTTGGATTGCAATGTACATGATCGTCATGAGGTTCGTCAACTCGTCTTGAGCTTCCTGCATATTTCCATGTTGTCCCTGAGGATCGCCAGACCTAATGTCGTCAGTCCTTTATTCAACCGGCGAGAATATGGTTCCGTTACCAATGCCCTTCGAAACAGCTCCTCAGTGCTTCCCAGATTACAGGTAACCCCTCGAGAGATGTGAGACACTCAACGCCTGCCTTGATGGCCTGTAACTGAGAAAGGCTAGCCACGGACTTGTCATCTCCACTCGTGGCATTCGGCATGGCAGTATCTCCCCATCTCCCCAGGATGAGATACACGAGTTTGCCGATCGAAGCCGACCTCAACGCCGCATCGTTTGATTGAACTCCTGCAATAGCAGCCCGGACAAACTTCGTCCTCGTGTCGTTGTCCGCATCGTCCCAGGAATGGTGCACTCGAAACTCATGCTGCCAATGCCACTCGAATGCTCTCTGGGCAGAATTGAGTCGCACCCATTGCCAGAACTGATATACGAACCACTCATCTATCTCCTCAGCATGCGGACCCGTATCCGCGTACACGAAGTCGTAGGCCACCGGGTCGGATCTATTAAACTCTGCGACGATGCGGCGAAGCTGCATTAGCGAAAGCGAGTCGGTAGGCTGCTGGACGTTGGTCGGAGGAGGCATGGGCGCCGGTGCCGGCGCGGGAGGAGCTTGCATTGCGTCGCGCTGGAGCGGCGGTCGCGATAGCGGTGGGGCCGGCACGAGAGGTTTGTCGGAGGTTTCGGTCTCGAGTCTGATGTCTGTTACTTCCCCGGTGTCTGCGACATCGTCGGTTGGTGTTGCGGGCTGCGCAGCCTCTGGAGGGCCCCGCGAAGCCCAAAGACTGTTCATGTTGGCGTTGCGTCCGGGTGGGCTCCCCGTGCGAGCTATTCGTACGTCTTTCGCTGGCGGTAGATCCGCCAAACTCAATACTTGGTCGACTTTAGTCCATTCTAGTTTTCATAGTCACCGTGTCTAAATATGCCGTTCGTGGGGCCGTAAGATATGGGGTCAGTTCTATCGGTGGAATGGCGGGTGGTTTACAAGTTCCCCAGCCTTGGGGCTGCTGGAAATGGCATGGCGCTGCTCATTGGCTGAGAGGGAAGCTGTGGCAGGGCGCAACGACAACCTCAGCGCAGCCTGATGCTCAGCCACGCGTTTGAGGCTTGCCATTCTCCTTCCCTTCAACGTATCAAAGTCGCTCCAACTACGTACGATCAACTCGGGTATCAGAAATGAGATATGGAACCAGAATGCATGCTCAATTCAACCAGAACCATCCAACTCTTCTCCAGAGCCGGCTGCTTCGCCGTCAACCCCACCCTGCTTCTTCTCCTTATCCTTAGCCTTTCTCCTTAACTTCTTCAGCCGATTCATCCTCTTCTTCTTGTCCTTGATCTGTTCTTCCTTTTCCATCTTTTTCTGCACCTCGGCTTTGTTTTGTTCCTCTTCTGCCTTGGCCCTCTTTCGTAGTGATATCCTTTGCTGCTTATTTGGCCGTCCCTTGTGATCCCCATCTTTCGTTCTGCCTTTTCGCCGAGCTCGATGCGTCATTGAGGTATCTGTAACTCTCCAGGGCAGCTCTAAGCCCCAGGATCTAATCATTGATTTTTCTAATACCTCGTCGCCACTTACTGCCGCAAAGGCGTACTGGTCCTTCGCCTTTGTAGGCAGATTTGTCACCAGGTAGTACGATGCGGGACGCCTTCTGATAAGCCCACCTTCACCTCGCGGCTCGATATCCCGCTCAAGAACCACCTTTTGCGCCGGTTGGGTCGTACTGAAAAGGCGAAAGGCGAACTCTTCGTTACCAGCATCGTCATGGTCGTCGTCGTGACCCTGGGCCTGACCTTCAGCTCGGTCACCCCCTGTCAGCTCAGGTCTTGGCGCATCTACTAGACCAGACTGTTTCGCAGGATTCTGCGGTTGGGTATATGTGTCGTCCAAACCAAGTGCCCTTGCGATTTGTGCATTGAGCTTCGCTCTGAGCTCAGTATCACCACCTTCACCATTGCATTCACTGCACGCCGAGTCGTCCAACCCATTGAGCTCCTCCCGACGCACCCTGAACTCCAGTCAGAGGGGGTTGCTTCGACAGGAAAGAAGAGACGGGACTTGCCGTTTCGCTTCTGGCAAAGCAAGCATAATAGCTCGATGATCTTGAACGATGCGTCTAGCCAAGTGAAGGAAGGGATGGCTTCGGAGGCCTGCCGCCCAGGTCGCATCGGTGACGCGGATCAGGGGCCGTAAATTGAATAGCGTGGATGTCGATATGATGGTGGACGGCAGACCAGTTCCATGGAGGGATGAGATATCAGCATTTGCGACTGCGGTTATCCAGTACAACTCGTACGTTGGAGCTTCCTGCCCGCGCCGATGCAACCAAAGAAATTAATAGTGTCGCTATCTTATCAGCCCGGCGAGCACGCACCAGCCACTCTGAGCCGCTCCAGCCATCGCGACTAGCCCTGCGACGTCGCAGCTGGGCCAATCAGTGGCTCGGTGGCTGAAGGCCCCGTCTCGCAATCTTGTTTCGGCAGCAAGGCGTCTGCCACTACACACCAATGAGGAAATTGAGCCTGGAGCCAAACAAGAGAAAAGTGATCAGAAGTCCGAAGTATTGATTCGGTGGCCCATGGGATCCGCTTCACCGTTGGCGGGAACCGGCCATGCCGAGAACTAGTGTTTCTTCAGCTATCCATGGTCACGCAGTCGGTCAAGAACAATTGGATCATGTGCCCTTGTGTCCTGTCTCACTGCAATTTCCAGCGGACCGCAATTCTAAGCCAACCTTGGGAGTGATGAATGTTCCCATGATATTAATATCAATGAGACCCTCCGTCGCTTGTCCCCGCTGCTCACTTGTCTTGTCGTGAACCCGTTTGGCTATATCTACTCGACACTGGCTTGTCGGATCATACATATCCTCAACTCCCTTGAGCCCCTTTTCAGCCACGGCAACGGCACAATCTCCCACGACATCCATGATCAGGCCCATACAGATTTCACCAACGGAAAGGAAAACATGACGGAAAGTTGGCCGCCAGAACACACGACACCACTCCCTATCTATTGAAGGGGAGGTGTCATCCTTAAACACGGCACCGATATTGATTGGTACGTCACGGTTTACGGTGCAATGTCTGATTTTCGGCCTTCAACTTCAAGTGTTGCATCGAGAGTGACAACGCAATACACTCGTCTAGAAAGAGAAACATCGGCTTGAAGGGACCTTTCGATTTCCACGGACTCCTTGGTCGTTTGCTACGCCAACTGAGGATCCAAGATTAAGACCTAGTCTACCACTCATGGAGGCTGTTGCTGAACCTTGGCCGGGTCCAATCCGAGTAAGATTGGTGATGCGGCGGTTTCCAGGGATGCCCGGACCCATAGAACGCCCCATGTCGACGACACGCCATTCTCGAAAGCCGTCGGGTCGCTTTCCCGTCAATGTCGAGACTACCGGCCCCCGCCACCCCTTCGCCCATTTCGCTCAACTCCAAAGCTTGTCGTCTATCCTCCAGCTCTTGGAGGCCTTCGAAAACCAATCACATGAATCCTGGTACCAAACACCCAGTTGAAAAAGAAATTGGGGAGTATCCTGCGACGTTGCTGACATGAGAAGAAAATGGTAATGTGTAGGTCGGCCGTTATGCTAATAGGTTATGGCGGACCTAATGGCTTGACGACATCTATTCGTGTGACTGAACTTGATATCCGTCGGGTTCTTATAAAACAATCCAGAATGACTAGTTTCCATTCCAGGAATATTGGTTCGCGGCATCAAAGGAGCCTCGAGGCCCCCCACTATAGACTGAAGGTTGTATAGGGGGCTGGCTTGAATCGGGTTTCATGGATGTGCTTTCCGCAGCAGCCTTGTATTGATCAAGCGAAAATGAAAAGGATCGCCCGTCGTTATTCGCATATGCTACATTCGTATTGGGCTCTCCGGCCGCACTCGTCCAAGTGGTCGGGGATGAATAGTACTCTCTCGCTGCCGCCGAAGGTGGACCAGTGGGTGATGGATTATAGGTCGACTGTGCGACATCGCTTGAGCTCATATTCACAGGCGCATATGACCCATATCGATACTCTGGAGACGCGTCGGCATTCATCATTGAGCTCGTGCTTTGTACGGATGGATGAGTTGTGTGACGCGGGCTCTTCGACGGTCGGGGGTTATCAACATATCGAGGGATACTCAGGGCATGCTCAGGAGCGCTGATGGGGCTGGTATGGACGGAGAGTTGTTGAGGACCAGTCGTCGAGTCAACATAGGAGTATTGTGATCGGATCGGAGGGTGCTGCTGATCAATTGCCACTGGAGCCAGTTGGACTGGGGGCGCTATCGATGACGGGAGAGCCATATCTTGCGGTTCAGCGGTATAATGGGGAGCTCCGGAAAGGGGCACTTTAGAGAACGCGTCTGTTCCCATGCTCGTCGGGGGGTAGTTCCCACTGCTAGACGAGGAAACCTGAGAGATAGGAAGCTGTCCTGTGGAGTTCCACGTCGGGTACGAGCTACGGGGACAGAGTCAGCATACTTTTCGGATAGTCTAGGTGATAGACATCGCGGTCTCCAACCGGATCAAGTGATCCTGACCATCGCGCAAACGCCATTCATCTCGGGTAAAGCAAAACTCACCTAGACCTCATAGTTCCAAGCTGGCCGCCTGGTAGTTTCTGAGCGTCGAAGGTAAAGGCTGTTCTCGGCAGTGGCGCTTCTGTCCCCCTGACCTTCGCCTCTTGCTGTTTCACGCTCAATGGTCCAGCGACAACGCCGACACCAGTTTCCACAAGGGCTTGTCCACGTGAACCCGCACTTGATCCCAAGAGGGGGATTTCCTTTCGGGCCTGAAAGTTTCGAGGACTGCGCCCTCGTACCACGATTGGAGCGGTAGTTGATTCTGTAAGGGTCGCCTTGGAGCCGTCGGCAAGGGTTCCCATCACTTTCAAGTGTAGTACGAAGTGTTGCTGAAGTTCCTTTCGTCGGCCATTGTTGGCCGTCGCTCTGTTTCGAATCAGTGTCCGCAGTTGCCAACACACCAGCATACTTACATTCGGAACTGCAGTCTTCGCCAGCCGATAGGGTACACGGCATATTCGCCATTAGAATCGCTACCCTCGTCCTGGAAAGGAATCAAGGGCAATGAGGGAGGCTCTTGGTCCGGAGCCAGTGTTGTCTCGGAAGAGTTGGGCGGTGGTGTTTTCCATGGTATCACGATCAAGCGGACAGGATTGCCGTCGACAGACTCAATCGCCGAGATGGTGACCTCGACGGCACTGACCGCAACAGTCTCGCCGGCCTCGGTAACTAGGGACAACGGTCCGCGCGGAGTGATTAGGGAGCCGCTGATCTGGAAGAGGTTCCTCCGGTAGCACGTTAGCTCAGGCTGCAGGATGCTCCCGTCGGCCGAGCTTGATGGCATCTCGGACAGGAAAAACATGCCGTGGAGCTGAGCGGACAGCTCTAATTGTTGCATACGGCCATGCTGATCGAGGATGGTGTGTTTGTCCTGCGATTTCTTGAATGCGAGAAGTTTGTGATCATGGCTAACCGACAACTTGGAGCCATCATCCCGGAGGTCTTGGACGATCTCCTGGTAGGCGGGCGGCTCAGTCTCGGCAAAAGACCTCTTCAAGCCAGAGTAGGGATGATGGTGCGAGGGGAGACTTGACGGCGCTTGTCTGTCATACGCTTCTTGGTCGTCCTGGGGATATCGACTGTAGGGGTAAGAAGAATGGTCCATCGGGCCTTGGTTGAGCCTGTCTCGTCCCGAATGTGTTGGGGACGACGAGGGCATCGCCTCGTTGACTCGACCCGCCAAATGCAGTGAGCCACCATAATTGGACCACAGGTTCGAATGCGCCGGGTCTCCTCTCAGGTCTGCCATGATGGCCGGATATGCTGCTACAGTCGTCATAGGATCATATCTTTGCGGGCGCTGTCTTGTTCTCCTTCAGCTCTCAGCGAATTGATTGTGTCAAACCGCTGCTATTGTGGCGAAAAAGACAGCATGAGCTATTCGATCCAGCCCTGCGAGGAGGATTGAAGATGGCAATAGATGAGGCCTCGGCAAAGGAAGCACGACTCGAGCTGGTTTAAGGATGGATGTGGGAGCGCCAAGTAAAGCGAGTCAAGGCTGCAGGCGCCAGTGGACTTGTATATGATGGAGACTGGAGTTGGATGGTGGCTCGAGAGGACGGTTGATGGTGGAGGGGAGTGACTGGTCAAATGCCCGGTGCTGTCCCGGGAGTGGATACTAAGACGGAGCAGCTTTGACATCCAAGCAATGGAGCTCTGGTCAAGACTCGGGGAAGGGCTTGCTATCGCCTCCGGAGCTCTTTGTGCAAAGGGGAGAAGCGCCGGGCATTGTCTGCGGGCTGGGAAACCAGTACAGTGCATGCGGCCATTCTTGGAAGGAGGAAGAGTGGGAGGGAGGGGGCGATCTTGGGAGAACAACAACGGTCTACTATGGGGGCTGGGGTGGGTACATTGCCGACATTGGGACAAGTCTGGCAACAACTTCCTTAGAAGACTGTGATATTCCTAGGAACGGGGACGAAAAAGGTCCAAGGGAGCAGAGGCGACATGTCCGGGGACTGGGGTCAGCGAGCTCATCTCGGGAGAAAAAGAATTCTGATAAGGTGGGTTAATTATGGACTTGGTTGGGACTTCATAACAAGCCGCCATGCGATGGCTTGGACGGAGAGAGGCTAGGTGCGTCAAAGACACAATAAAGTGCCGAGCATAGCAAGCATAGGTGCAGGAGGCGATGGATGACAGGGCCCAGAGACAGGGCCAGGACGTGCAAGAAAGGTCGAGTTGTGAGGACTTCCCGTCAGGCCCCTGGTCGCCCTCCCTCCTCTTCCCCCTCTGCGTCTACCGAAGGGGTTCGAGACCCCTGGGCGTTGAGACTGTGCATTCAGAGCCGGACATGTAGCGTTGACAAGCAGAGACGCTAGCCTCTCGGGCATGGTCCGGTGAAACGCAAGACAGGGTCCGAGTACAGGCTACCTGGCCTGGTAGGGATCAGATGGAGAAACGACAAGCAATGGGTTGGAGCGGAGGCACGGGGCCGTCTTCTCATAGCCCGGAAGGCCTTCCCCCAAACGCAAAGGACCTACTGGGAGAGCCAATCCCGGTTCCTGGTGGCGGACGGGGGATGGTGATTAGTGAGAGAATCCTCCGAGGTCTGTGGGAGGTTGCTGGCCCGCAATTTTCTAGAAGACCGTTTGGGTAATGTACCGTTTGGGTAAGGCGTCCTGGCCAGGGGGGTCGAGGAAACAGAGAAAAAGTCGGCTTGAGAGATTTGCTGCCGACAAGGGGCCTGGTCATTGAAGTGCGCCTCCCAGCGAGATCCCTGTCTGGATAACGCCGACGATATCACGAAGCCAGACTGACTCTCAGGTACCGCAGGCGGCAAGAACGAGGCCTGAGAGACCGGCCCTTTTGACTCGTCTTAGGAAATGAAGAGATGGAGCAGCTCCTCGGTCTGGACAAAGAAGAGTTAGCGAACGCTCTAGCGGCGGCATTGGCTGACGGGAGACGGATGACGGGTGGGGACGATGCATGTAGGCCCAGCCTCTACAGAGCCATGAGTAGGAGCAGGTTGAGGAGATGGAAGAGGAGCACCCACC
>JAMYIC010000910.1:6820-17937 GCA_024112705.1 Microcera coccophila
TTGAGATTGCTCTGCTGTCCCTCGTTTGGGCCAGGATCATCGGCGCATAGCGCGTCCTTGCCATGCATCTACAGGTAATTGTTAGCATCGCCTGGTATGAATACTGTATTGACTCTCGTTACAAGCACATGGTACCTTTTGCTCTTCCACTTCGGCGTTGTGGATGATGTCGTGCGTCTCCGTGGCCACTTCGTCCGAGTATCCAGGACTCTTGTTCATGTTGACGGATGGATTGATTGATTGAATCGAGGGATTTGGTGAGTCTGAGATTGTATTGCTGTGGCAATGTGATGAATTTGATGATGATAAATTCGGATTCCGAACCGTGGGGCTTCCACGAAGTTTATATATCGTCGACAACATGAGGGCAACGCCCTCTGTCGTCATTACAATTCATCTCGTGATAATGTGATGCTCCCGTAACGTCATGCGTGAAAGCGTCGGGAGGCCTAAAGTGACATGTCCAATGATTATCACGATGCCCCTCACCTTTCAGAGTGGTCACAGTGCGGGTGGCGCGCCCTCCTGCGAGCCCAAACTCGGGGCACAGTTCGACACATACGGTGCCTACCGGGACCATCTAGAGTCAAAGTTAGGTTGCATTCTTCTCCGAGGCCAACGGCATTGCGTTGTGAGAGGCCGACTCCCCGATGACCGAGCAGGGGGTGGCATGACACTGCACGCGTACCATAGAATGCAGGCATTTCAGTTGAGCCTTGTTATCCCTTCGACTGTCTTTTGGGCACAACTAGGTCACGGACAGTGATTTAGGCCAATAAAAGTCCTCCTTATCAAAGATACCCATTAACGTACTTAGCTTTAGCGCAGAAAGAGGTCACTTTAATATCTTATACTACATAAATCTACATCAAGTTTTACAGTTATTATGCGACTTTTGCACTAATTGAGCTGTATCCTCTAAAGTCTCTTGTAAGGATGTAGGGCGAGTACCTCGTTGTACCTAAAAGACAGTCAAAGGGATAAGGTGAAGCGTAAACATGCTAAGGGTTTATATCAATAGAATGTTTTGAAGTTCACATCATCACGTATCGTCTCCTCACCTGACTAGTTTACAACGAATCTCAAGGGATCTCTCGTTCTTCATCCTTTTCATCTCGCTTAACCTAATTCCTAGCCCAGCTTATAGCTCGCTACCTACTCCAATCCCTTAACTCAACTATCCATTTCATTTGATTCATTTGGTTCTACCTAGGCAGCTAAGAGGACATCTTCTGAGGGTGCCTTTTTCCACTATCAAACCAAGCTTGCTCCAAGCTCTGGATTGGTAATTCTGCCTCGCTGCTGCATTTCCGGCTGCAAAACTGACCTTCACACAAGCGCAGATGCATCGGCGATGAAGGCACGCGTCGACAAGGGCCGTGGAAGAGCTCCCGGAACACCCATATCATCGAAACGCCATCTCCAGGTATGCCGTCTATGCCACCTTCAATACCTGAGTTTAGCTGACAGAACGAGAGATGGTTATGGCGTTAGCGACAAGCTCGAAATCCTGAGCTCGATATGACGAAATGAGAAACGGTTACCGCGTTACCTCAGTGTCTGCGTAGACTATCGGCGCTGCGCAAGGTCATCAAGCAGACATTGTCCTTATCAATAGTGTCAAGACGGGCACTTTCGTTGATGACCTACGTCGGCTCTGCGTTGCACTTACGCGTACGATCCGAGAGATCATCTTGAAGACATTGTCCTTATCGACATCGTTGACGACCCACGCCGGCACTGCCTCACGCGTGCAATCCAAGGAGAGATCATTCTGATGAAAGAACCAAGGAGAGATCACCTTGATGAAAGAACCACCAAAATACTCAAAATCCCGAACAAGATTTAGGAACATTGCGCGAAATCCAAACAGATCTACGATAAATTTTCGCTAGAAGCAATCAAATAGCACAAGGAACTTGATACAATTCCTGAGCAAACTACTCTCACCTCCTAAACTACCTCTGAGATTCCTACGGAAAGCGATACTAAATCTAGCGTCTCTGCGCTTAGCGCAAGGATAAGTTTTCGCCAGAAGCAATGAAATAGCGCGAGAAACATAATTAAGCAAAGCTGCGTAGAAGATGAAGGTCACGAAGTGGGCGGCAGCTTCCAGCTTTACTTCTTCTAATAGGAGCCCAATATTGCTTCACCACCACAATCACTAGCCACAATTCTGAAATACCTAACAGCAATTAGATGTTTTTGCCATCTCACCGCTTACTAGATAAAGCTCGAGCCGAAGGCGAGGAGGGCGCCCGGCAGGGCCGCCGGAGGCAAAAGAGACGCTCCAGCTTTGCGTTCCCTAGGGCAAGGATTTCAGTTGTTGGCATAGGACCTAGTATGAAATCGGACTACTCTCACCCCCAAACCACCACCTACGAGGTTTCTACGGAAAGCCATGTCAAATCTAGCGTCTCTTACGGCTCCTGAGCGGACCACTCTCACCCCCCAAACCAGGGAGTTGGATAGGGAGCTCTCTACATCTTCAAGCTGTCCCCAGCCATCATTTCGTTATATCATTGGTGCTGCGTGAGGGTACTCGCGAATGCATGCGGAAGACAAAGGTCTTACCAAAACGGATCATCAACAATCGACGGCGGCACAATGGCGGTTTGGAAGTTTCATCAAATATCTACAACGAAATTACGAAGTTTGCTGTCACGCACCCCTTTGCCTGTCATTCATGTCTTGACCCGTATCGATATGACTTCTGCGATGCCAACTTAACCTCGCCGGTTGAACCTGCGTCATCGTTGCTTCGCCTTCTGGCGTCTCGAGGATACCTTGCTCACTGCCCTCATCAGCGGTTTGAGGCCCGTCGCTGATGCCAGTGGACTGCACTCCTCCCTGGCTGGACTTTTTGGATCCCGCCGTGGTCGTCATGCGAAAGCTGGGCCATTGGCTAGGTCGTGACCTGGTCTCCTTGGCAAACAATGTTCGTAGTACGGGTATGGATGCGGCGATCATGGTTGTGGCGCTCTCGGCGAAGTACCAGATGATCAAAGTGATGGCCTTATCTTCAGAGCCCGTCAGTCCTTGCATCAACGGCAGCACACGGGCCTGGAACTTACTCGTTATTAGAGCCGCGCCGAGGCTGGGGACGTAGACACTTCGCACGATGGCCATAATTCCAGCACTAGAGTCATCATCATCATCATCAGTAAACCAACTCATTCGTCAGGGGTGACTTTGTCATACATTGCACCGAAGCTCATGGCGATGGCCACTCCGACTTTCTCTCTCCAGTTCATTCGAAAATCCATCAGAAGAAACCAGGGTATGATGGCAAACGCGAAGTCTACAAAAGCCGAGAATGCTAAGCAAAGTCAGTATACGTTCGAGTCTTTTGACACATTATGTGAATCACCTACCTCCTGCCAGTATTCCAAGGACGATATACACTTCCATAACCCAGCAGTTTGGGCGTTTGAACCACAGGGTGAGCTCGGGAGCGCATTGGAAGAATTGGGCGATCAGAAAAATCGTGTAGAGAAGGAAGAGAGCATTCATCAGGATGGTTAGAGCCAGAACAACCCCCTTCAGCCAGCCGTGGGTGAACCTCAACAGAGTGATGCCGAAAGCGGTTTTGCTGCAAGCGGTGGCCAGACATAGGGTGATGGCCATCACCGTCCCTTGGGTACGAAGCAACCCGATCGTTTCGAAGGACGGAAGTACGTGTGTGTTGCCGAGCCCGATCGAAATGGTAACGCTCAAGACGCATACGCTGATGCATTCACACAACTGTTGTTTTACAATCACCTGCGTCAGCAACTCAATTGGAGAGAGGAAGGGGGACCATGTGGTTTACCCAAGCGAAGACCAGGACGTAGTCGTCCCACCACAAGTTGCGATGGCGCGAGAGCTTGCAGTACAGCCTCAGGCCGATGAAGACTCCCGACGCGACCGTCAACGACCAGGCGACGCCGTTCATCATCGGTCCCAGGTCGTCCGACATCTTTGCGATTTTTTTTCGTATAGCCGACGCAAGTAACGGGTCGTCGACGGTACCTTGGGGACAGAGATGCCGGGGGAAAACGACAACAACGACAACAACGACGACGACGACGAAGCGACGAAGCGACGCGATGCGCAGCAGCCAAAGGTCAAAAGGACCACCACCACCCAGCCGAAAGACTCCGGGCTACCCAAAGCACGCGCGTGTGTCTCATGGCTGCTTGCGCAAACCTTGACGCGCTGAAACTCTAGGGATGCTAAGTCGTCATCCACATGCCGGCTTCGTCAAGGCCTGAAACAGCAGTATTTGAGTTGAGTCGAGGCTACGCGTGGTAGCTTCGCTTGAGAAGCCGTATTCGGCCGCGTCGCTCAGGCTCTCGGGTCCCGCCGACGGAAGAAGCCGCATGGGATAGTCTCGATCCGTAAAGTCTAAGACGGTGGAATGAAGCTTGGAACCCATTCCGCGTGCCCAAGATGGCACAGGAGCGCTTGGCTCGGGTGGCCGAGCCTCAGAACGGAATGTTTGGAAAGCCACACGAGGCTATACACGTCCAAGGCTGTAACTTTAAAAAACACTAGATTCCAATTTAAGCTTAAGAATATAGTACCCACGCCGCAACTCCATATCAAAAGCTTGCGTAGTCTGGGTCGTTCTACTCTACGTGAGCTGGACTTGTTTCCATCCCGTGAACCCGCGTCAAATCCATCGAGACGTGTCTTTCATGTCTACGCAATCTCATCCGTAACGAAGTCTAATTACTGCCCCCAACTAAACTTCTTATCAATGGTTAATCAGAAATCGTAGAAAATGAGTGTTGCGGTACAGACTCTCCCTACCATGAAGGGCTTGTTACTATCCGTGATGAGATCGAACAGAGTACCTAAGCCTACTTGCCTTGTCCTGTGGGGCGAAAATGAATTCCATTTATTCTCCCGCTCGTTCTTTATCTTAGTTACATCCCAAAGGCCGCATGCCGCGTGGTTTCTCGACACTAAGCTGGGGAGAGGTCATTGGTCTATTCGTTTGAGCCCCTTTTTGTGCCGCAGGGTTTATAAGTGAGACTGGCTGCTACCAGGTAAGGTGTTGGCGGGAGAGACAGGTACCGTGCATCGTGCTATGATCCATGAGGCGTTTAGGCTCAGCACGGTTTCGTTATGGGCCGCGAGCTACCAGAATATGCTCTCGGCTCAACGACACGGCACATGGCTTTGTGCCACAGATCGTCGTTCCATAGTCAAAGATCAGTCAAGCCAAGAGGAAATAGTTGAATATTTAGAGTCTTGGTTCGTCCACTATATGTTAGTTTGCTAATGTAGGTCTTGGCTCAGCCATGGCGGGCCCAGGACTCTAACTCACCCCTGGATCTTTAGGAAGATCAATCATTGGCTCGTTATTCGAGGCTTGATTTGCAAGAAGACTGCAATCTTATCTTACGCTAATTCTATCAATAATAAGGCCTTAACGGGATTGATATCAAGTTGTTGAAAACACTTGGATGTGACACCGACTCGATGACCCATAAGATCTCGGACGATCAGGGGGAAACGATTTCAGGAAATGGGTCGGAAACAGTCAATGATTGATTAACGTGAGCTTCGAGCGAGAGAAGTGAGAGGTAATAACCTGGCGCTCATCAGCGCCACGCTCAGGACATGAACCGGTGGAAGATTTGCAAGGGACTCACTCAATCACTCAACTCACAAGAAACATGAGCCACCCAGTGTGATAAGAGCAAGCCTTACCGGCTCTACCCAGCTAACTCAATTATTCACGTACTCTTCTGTAGCTTGCGGAACTGGACTTGCTGCACCCACTAACAGCTCCCCCATCAGAGCAAATGCCATTGCTTGGCGGCGGTTCGGATATATTGATATGGTGCCGTATTTCAAATACTGATTTCCCTCGAGGTCTGCTGCTCTGTTGAGCAGTGAACATGATATCGATGAAACTTCAAGAGTTGGGAAACTATCCGAAGTACCCTGTCGTATCACTTCCATGTTTGTCAGGCTGAAACCATCCTTTCAACGTGCTTTTAGAAGACCATTTTTCTCCCCCGATGAGCTCTCTACATCTTTTCAACGCCTCAGCTAATTCTTTACCCAATTCTTTACCTAAATGTCCATCTAAAATTTACATAAATCCCACCTAAATCTTCACTTAAATCTTCACTCAAATCTTCATCTAAATCTTTACCTAAACTTACATCCAGGGACACCCAAGTCGTATCCTCAACTCTGGTCTGGAACCCGGCCGTGCTCAGCTCCATCTGCCTTTCGTCCCCTCTACCGGCTCAAAACAAGATTCGACATTGCGAATGTAGTAGCCTCATTTCCTTGCGCTCCCCACACTAGCTTACTTATGACAGTCGAATTGCTGAAATGGATGATTAGTGTGACGATGACTGCCCTCCGATGAGCGGAGGTCTCGAGTAAATTCGGAGGAATTGATAGAATTCTCATTACAGCTTGCAGCCGACGATGATGCTTGGCCTCCTCTCGAACTCCATGGCCCTAAATTCTTCGAATACTGGTGGCATGTGGTTCTGATTGTTCGAGCCCAAAAGAGTAAAGCCTCTCCCGCGATCGGCCTCGTCCTGGCATGCCGGCTGTGTCCATCTAAATGTGTCGGCGGCTAGCTTAGGCCTACGTCCCCGAAGACGCACCCGAATCTCGATCCCTGTCTGGACCACCCACCCCGCAGTCATCCGAGGTCATTGAGCCTGAGTTTTTCCTTGGAAGTTTCAACGAAAACAAAAAAGAAAATCTCATACCGAGCAACTTACTACCGTCTCTCAATCCTACCGCAGCATTGGGACCTCGCTGAACTTCCTTGCCCCCCTTTGCTCTGTACCCTCTCCAGCGACGCTTGCATCATGACGTCGACCCTCGCATCCGCGCTAAAAGACGGAAGCCTCTTCGTCGAAAAGTCATTCATAAACGGTCGTTGGGTAGCATCAAACTCTAACGAGACTTTCCGGGTCTCTAATCCAGCTTCAGAGGCCGTCATTGGAACGTGTCCAGAGTCATCAACAGAAGACCTCGAGGATGCCATCCAAGCCGCATCCCAGGCTTTCCCAGCTTGGAGCGCCCTTTCTGGTCGGCAAAGGGGCCGGATCCTTCGACGCCTCTATGATCTCTTGATTGAAAACAAGGAGGATCTATCCAAAATCATCTCCGCCGAAAACGGGAAAGCCCGGGGCGATGCGGTGGGCGAGGTTCTCTTCGCGGCCAGCTTCTTCGAATGGTTCGGCGAGGAAGCTCCTCGAATTTACGGAGACATCATCCCTCACACCAACCCAAGCTGCAGAGCTCACGTTATCAAGCAGCCCGTGGGTGTGTGCGGCCTGATTGTGCCTTGGAACTTCCCTCTTGCGATGGGCGCGCGCAAGATCGCCGCAGCCCTTGCCGCAGGATGCACCGTCGTGATGAAGTCGGACGGACTGACGCCCTTCTCCTCCAACGCCTTGGCAGTGCTCGGGGAGCGTGCCGGTATCCCCAAGGGCGTCTTCAACGTGGTTACGGCCTTGAAAAACACCCCCAAGCTCGGGCTGGCGCTGTGTGAATCGGATATCGTCAAGAAGATTTCCTTCACCGGCTCGACTCGAGTGGGCAAATTGCTGATGCAGCAGTCCAGCAACACGCTGAAAAAACTGAGCCTCGAGCTCGGCGGCAATGCCCCCTTCATCGTCTTTGACGATGCAGACCTGGAAGTGGCCGTCGCGAGTGCTGTCGTTGCCAAGTACAAGGTCACGGGGCAGACCTGCGTCTGCGCGAACCGGATCTACGTCCAAGAAGCCATCTACGACAAGTTCAGTCAGAGACTAGTCGAGGAGGTCCAGAAGTTCCGAGTTGGTGATGCAGCCGATGCGTCGGTGACCCACGGGCCGCTAACCAACGGCACTGCAAAAGTTGAGGAACACATCCAAGACGCCGTCAGCAAAAAGGCCAAGGTGCTGCTCGGAGGAAACAAAATGCCGTCCTTGGGGAAAAACTTTCACGAGCTCACCATCCTAGGCGACGTCAGCGATGAAATGAAAGTAGTCAAGGAGGAAACCTTTGGGCCCATCGCTTCTCTGACCAAGTTTTCCACAGAGGACGAGGTTATCACAAGAGCCAACGAATGCGAGGTAGGATTGGCGTCCTATGTCATGACCACAAACTTGGCGAGATCGCATCGTGTGTCGGAGAAACTCCAATTTGGTATGGTAGCTCTCAACACCGGCGTAATATCTGACGCCCCAGCTCCGTGAGTATTCTTCCCCCCTCTCGTGCGTTCCTCAATCGCTAACTCTTTGTAGATTCGGCGGCGTCAAGCATTCTGGAATGGGCAGCGAGGGAAGCAAGTATGGTATCGATGATTACATCAACCTCAAGACTGTCATCACTGGAAACGTTAGCAACTTGTGAATGGAGGAGGTTCAGCTCGATACCAAGATAAACAATCTGGGTTCAGGCTACTGCCCTTGTCCCTGGTCTGACCTGACCCATACCCTGCTTTTCAAGGATGATCTGTCCCTGAGGTAAAAGGACATGTGCTACGTCCTATGCCAACAAATGAAGTCCTTGACCTCGAGGACGCATAGCCAGAAGCTGCCCCCCACCACGACCTTCATCTCCTCGCAGCTTTGCTTCATAATACATCTTTATTATAGGGGTGGCTCAGACATATCACGGTAGTACAATGCGGAGGAGACAGGTGGGTCAAGATTAACCAAGTGTTACAGCCGTACCGACCAGACATTAATCTACTCTACCGACTCGTCCGATCAAGTGTGTCTCGATGCGCATAGCTCAAAAGGCTCAATGGTACACTCAAGCTCATCCTGATATAATAAATGCCTGTTAGCCTCGTTATGTCGAGCTTGGAACTCCAAGCTCATCCTGCTGTGATGAATACCCATTAGTCTCATTATGTCGAACTTGGAGTTCCAAGCTCATTCTGCTGTGATAAATGCCCGTTGGTCTCGTCATGTCGAGCTTGGAATTTCAAGCTCATCCTGCTATAATAAATGCCTGTTAGTCTCGTTATGTCGAGCTTGGAACTCCAAGCTCATCCTGCTGTAATAAATGCCCGTTAGCCTCATCATGTCGAGCTTGGAATTCCGGGCTCATCCTGCTGCGATAAATGCCCATTTTTCTTGTTGTATTGAGCTCGTGGATTGTACGCGTGAATGCGACGCAGAGCCGACGTGGTCATCAACGAAACTGCCTATCTTTACGATATCGAACAAGACAATATCTGCTTCAGAACCTTGCGTAGCGTCGATAGTCCGTATAAACACTAAGGAAACGCAGCAACCTTTTCTCGTTCTGTCAGCTAAACTCAGGTATTGAAGGTGGTATAGGCGGCATGCATGGAGCCCTATGGCGTTTCTGTGATGGAGGTGTTCCGGAAGCTCTTTGATAGTTCTCGTCGATACTGCCCTCGTTCCCGGCGAACCTGCGCTTGTGCGGAGGTTCGTTTTGCAGCGAGGCAGAATTACCAATCCAGAATTTAAAAGCAAGCTTCTTTTGATGGAGAAAAATGCACCCTCGGTTGAAAGCCCTGAGCTAGGCTAGGAGTTGGGATGTGGCTAGTTGTAAAACTCCTTAGAACAACACGGCACAAGACATCAAGCAATACAACAAGGCCCTAATTACGGCCTTTGAAAACCCTCATAAATTGAGATCCTACATTTTTTCAATTGATACAAATTATTTCGGAACACCTGAACGTTAATCCGCCCGCGCAATCCAACACACGTGGTCGGGTATGTTGTCTGGTTTGCAACAATACTGAACTTTAAAACATTCCATTGATACAAACCCTCTTAATATTTACGCTCCACCTCTTAGCAAGGCTAAACTGACATGCCGTAATGCAGACGGGTATTATACTGAGAACAAACTGGGATCGTTCCAAGGCCAACTACCGCCACAACTCCAGATCCTAAACAACACGTTTGCAACCCCAAGATATGAGTCTTCGAAACATCTTCATTCCAAAACCCACGAGAAACCACACACAAGATCGCGACAACGACAACCAATAATACTGAAAGCTTCAAACCAAACTGCAACCTCCCGACCGATTTCTTCGACATGGCGAACGGCTAAAGCGGGCGTGGCGGAACCAGTGTTTAATCTAAGCTAGTATGCTGTACATCGCCGGATAACAGCAGATTGGCAAAGGAAAGGGCACTTGAATGGGAACTAGATTAAGGAGGAGTTGCGGGGAGACACTGAGAGTGTGGAAGAAACCTCTAGCTGGCTGTCTACAAAAGAAAACTTACCAACACTACTCCGAAGCCCCCATCCACGTCATCTTCTTCTCCATTCGATCAGTACCACCCTATATCCTCCTTCCAGCAAACTCATCCATTGCTCGTCTTCATTTTCGTGTTGGAAGATTTTGAAGCTGCAGAATCAGCGTGTGATCAGAGAACAAACATTTGGGGAGCTCAGCACTCCATCACACCTGGTCGTGTTACGTGACACGTCCGAAGTCATTCCTCCTTGCATCAGCTCTCTGCAGGGTACCGGCCACCTCTGTCAATTTTGCCCTATTTTAAATAATAACTTTCTTTATTTTTCTATCCACGTCGTGGAGCACAGGTCAATTGTTAGCAGAGGGCTCCTGTCAGTATAGCGGATATCAACCTTGAGTTAGCAGACTGATTACTTGGGACCGCGAGGGTGGGTTTGACTTGCGCCTTCAATGTGGCCAGGGGGCACCCGTTAAAGTGGTCTTGAAACAACTTCGCACCCATGGTAGCGGACATGATGATGAGCTGCCATAATCCAAGTTAGCCAAAGCCAGACAGTCGGTTAAATAGAGCAAGGGACATGTGTATATTGTATTTACATACCTTCAAGTCCTTGCGGCCCCCCCAGGACCTTCTTCAACTTCCTTTCTCCAGAGAATACTGGCGCTAGAAGAAATAACAAAGGCTTACAGACTGGCTACACTAACTACACATGGGGGTAAGCGGACTAGAGATATAGACGAGTTAGCGATCGACAAACTTTTCGCAACCGCTACCCTACCGTCATAATAAACAGATGAGTAAGATTCTACCCTAAGAAAAGAATAGAGACTAATATTACCTACTACCAATATACCGCAGTTGCCTATACTACCTTTCGCCGAAGAACGAGGTAGGACGCGGGCAAGGAGCAGG
>JAMYIC010000092.1:0-43831 GCA_024112705.1 Microcera coccophila
CGGGGTATCGCTCAAGTACATAAGCCCAAGCGTCGAAAACCTGATGGGACTCCGTCGTCCCCGGTCCTGACTGACCCTTGCCCCACTACCTATTTCCTATTTGAGGCTGACCAGACCCCTAAGATACAAAGATATATCAAAGAATAACCCTACTCCTATCCCTACCCTAATTTTAACTGTAACCTTAGTACTAATGGACCCTGACCTATATTCTGTAATTTTTAAAATCTTTTATTTTTATATTTTCTTTTTTCTGGAAAATACAACTATTTATCTTACGGATTAGGGCAGCCTCAAATAGGAAATAAATAGTGGGGATTGGGTCAGGGGGTTAGCTTGACCTCGTCGACTACAAACTTTGTCGATAGTGCCCTACCCGCTGTGAGACGAAGGCAAGAAGATAGAGACAGAGGAGCCATCGCAAGTCCCGCCTAAGCCATTACCTCCGACAATTGAATGCCCTGAGCCAGGCTGCGACTGGCTAAGCAACCGTCGAAATGCTCAAGCACATAGATGGAAACATCTGCGCCAAAAGCATCCTGGATACCCACATTTCGAGTGTAGCCACATCAACTGTGATGAGCGCTTTGCTACCAACCAAGACAAGAGGGATCACATGCGCAAAGTGCACGTTCAGAAAGATTGGCGTTGTCCCACCGGCGGTTGTGGCCAAATTTTCACAGGCTCTAAGCAATTAAACAAACACAGTAAGGAGGAGCATCCCGACTTGACTTTTGCTACCTTGTTTACTTAGGGTATGTGAAACTTTATTTACATCCAAAGACGACTTGCAAACACCTTTTCGTGAGGCACATGCTGATCGAGTCATACCATGTCGGGTTGACAACTGCCTAAAGGTTTTCCTAACCGGGCAATCAGAGAAGGCCCACTACTCGGGAGACCACTGTGAGGAAACCTTCGACAGCTTGGTGGTTGGGTGTGGGAAGGTATTCGATGCAAATCGCAAACTTCAGCAACACATGGTCAAAACACACCCACACAAACCTTCATACGAATGTTGTCAACAGGATTGCGAAGAAGTCTTTGGGGAGTTCCAGGAAATGAAGGCGCACATGCAAGAAGCTCATTCTCAATGTCGCTTGGAAGGTTGTGAAGAGGGGTTCTCAATCAATCCGCCTTGTTCGACCATCAGAGAGCTGAGCATGATATATAGGCCCACGAATGTCATCAAGACTGTAGCAAGGCCTTTAGAACCCGGAGGCGATCTCAAGCACATCGTCAGAAAGTATACAAGGGTAAGGAATTTCCTTGTTCGTGGCCAGGCTGCGGGAAGATGCTGGACTCGAAAAGTGGCCTAACGTACCGCGTGGAAAGTGCGCGCAACAACTTGTATTGAAATGCTCCTATCCGAGTTGCAAGTCGACTTTCGCCACTCATCACTGCCTGAATAACCCTATCGGCAGGATGCACCCTGGTTGGACGATTTATGACCACGCTTGTCCTGCGGCAGATTTGGAGAACTGTCATCACATGTTTAGCTCTCCAGACCAGGCATCAAACCACGCTAACATAACTCACCGTGGTAAGATACTCTGCCTCTTTCGAAAAGAAGTCAGCTGCGAGGCGCTGCCCGAAGACACGGCCCAGGCGCGATTGCATGCGCGCAAACCGGTACATGTGTAACGGCCGGGGCTGCATGAGCATCATCGTCACATGTTCTCAATACGTGGATACCGGCGCTGTCATGTCAAAATTCACTTGCGCAACCCAGGTAACTCTTGGGACTCCCTAACCGAGGCGAAAATGAAAGTCATCCCCCGGTCGATTAGAGTAGACGACGAAAGGCATGATGATGAGATGGCAGTAACGTTGCTGGAAACGATATGAACGATGGCGAGCCCGAAGGCGATCACGGGTAGACCACTTTGATAACGCCTTCCCTTTGCCCATATCGCCTTTGATATCGAGCAAATCGAGGCTTATAAGATCTCGGTACAATAGAGAAATGAGCAACTACCACGAGGTATACTTCTCGAATCATGTTTCAAGTATTGTAACGACTGATCCATCTCTTCTTAGAATTCCCCCAGGCCTATCGTAACAACATATTCTTTGGACTGAAATGTGCCGGTCCGTCACCGATTGTCAATAAGATCGTAGCTACAGTATGTCCACATGGTACCGCACTCGATTACAAGATGGCATGAATCAATATTGAAAGTCACGGAAAGATCATCCGCCTCCCTTTAAGGTGAATCGAATGCTAGGCAAACTGCACCTTTCATTACCTGGTCGAGAAGTACATGCTTCTCGAAGAAGCTGAAACCCGGATCTGCAGGGAGAATAATTGTTTTCAACCTACTTTCTGGCGGTCGTGGCTATGCAAAGATCACTTATCCTCGTGGACTGCCTCTTCCATAGACTACCCAGACTACACATGACTCATAGCCCCAGCACTGGCTACTGCATGAGTAGCAGACGAGTCTGTGAGGTCTATGTTCGACCTCTTTCTGTCGATTCAGGTGGGGAAGACCGATGAATCGGAGCTCAGATTTTTGGATCTCGAGTTCAATGCTAGCACCAAACGGGGATTTGAAGTTGGGATGTGCGTTGCCAAAGGCGATATCACTCTGGACTATCGGTCCAGGTTTCAGTCCGAGACACATGCAGCCACCACTGCTGGGAGAAGTGCGGCAAATACCTACATGTATCTATTAATTAACAATCTACTAGGCGGCACTACTGCGAGGACTCTAGGATGTCAGCTCGTCAAGTTGCGGATCGACTTCGAGAGCAAGGAGTATCGCCAAAGACGTGGTCCGTAACGTGGCATACATCGATCATCGACCTGTCTGCTCTGCGCGGGTGGCTCGAGTTAGAAGGAGAGTTCGACGTTCTGCCCGATAACTCTAGATGTTTGCCCATCTTAACGCAGATTAGCTACAATGGGCCTATCAAATTAATCTTCCACCTTCCATCTGAAAATTACATGTCGTAACTGTAAAATCTACTGTCCCGAGTCCGCGTGATTTGGTCTGAGTAGAAGTCGATCATCCTAAAGCGATTGCCCATCTGCTTGTTTTTGTAAATTATGTACCTGTCCTATGATCGATGCAATCATGTAAGGCACGAAAATGCAACAGTAAAGTGCATTTCTTGTACGCAGCTGATAGGGTATTTGTACTGGTTCACCATCAGTGTATGATCCTAAGCGTTAAGGGGGCAAGCGTAGTGAACCTGAGCCGTAGTGTTGCAGTATTCATGCATACTCCCCCCGTAGAAGAAGAAAGTATAGCGTCTCGCGCTGTTCTCCAAGACATGGCTTACGAGTGTTTCCCGCTTTCAGGGAGCGTCATGGAGCGTCAGGAGGCCGAAAAACCCATGCGCCCATGGACCTTGGGCTTGCATTAAGTTCCATTGGTAACTAACTGTATCAGCATATCTAAACTGTTAATGTTAGCTAGACCTAAGTAGGGCCTGTGGTCGGAAACCTACTGGTGCTATAAGTTGACCATGCGCTGATATGCCGCCTGCGTGCTAGGTACAAGCTTCTTTGAAATTGGAGACCCATCAATCCCTGTGTGCATTGTCCACAGACTTTAGCTCTGGCTCTGCAGAAGAAATCTTGAGGGTTTGTCTTTTTTGGCATGTTGAGAAGGTTAAAAGCGCTTTCGTCAAGGAAATACGTTGAGTCTGCTAAATCGTCCGCCCTCGCCGCCGAGAGAAGCAAGCCGGGAGGGAACAGTCGAGGAAGGAGGCGGCCTCATAAGAGCAGAAAAGCAAGGCGGCAGGCTCAGCAGGCAATCGATAACGTGCGTTGGAGGGGTGCCAGGAGCACACCCAGCCAACTTCCCGGCGATAGAGGCCATGGGGTGGCAAGCAAGAGCGGCGATGCTGACTAACCCAGGCGGGACGCCGATCGCTCAAGTGTCGTGGCCGATTACCTAGGAGGTAGGTAGGGATACCTGGGGGACACCTCAGGCGTCCTACTACAAGGCTGCCTTAGGTACCTGTAAACCCAGGAACTCAGACGAGACGATGGCTGCCGCCCATGTGATGACGCTCGCGTTGAGCAGAGCTACCTTACCTTACCCCTTGTCCGCTGGCTCTTGGCTCCTGCTCGACGTGGAGGCATGGCAAGATGTCTTCATCGGAAGCTGGAGGGGGATCGGCATGAATCAATTGATTCTAATTGGAGAGACCTGGGGAGTAATCTGGGAGCATTCTAGGGGTAACCCGGAAGTGCCCCCGAGCCGTCTCTGAGGTTGCTCTTGGGGTATTCTCTAGGCGCTGATGGTCGAGGTGACCTCCACTGAACTCTTCAAGGTTGCTGCCACTGAACAGCACTCACCGAGATGATCCAATCTTAGGCCAAGGTGAATGCTACGTAGTATAGGTTGTTGTTCTTATTGCAATGCTAGCCATAAACCCAACCCTCTTGTTTCTTTTGGCCCCAAGACCCGAGTAGATCCGCCCGGTTGTTGGCCGGTCAAATCCTCTCTCGGGCATCAGCGAAGCTTCAGGGCATCCATGGATCCCGCTAACCTCTCTTCTAGCTGCGAAGGCCCCTCCCCAGAGCCCCAAAGCGCCCCCCGTTGCAGTTGGCCCAAGAGGTAGGTACCCAGCTAGCTGACTCGGCTCGGCTTCTCCTCTCCGTCGCTCCCAAGTCACAGTCACACCTCTCTCCCATCCCCCATCAACAAACTTTCGGCCTCTTAGGCTCAGTGCTTTAAAACCTTCACTCATTGATTTAAAAATATCCTGACTTTAAAATCGCAAAATTTCCATGCGTCTTCTCACCATGAGCACATGCAAATAGCTTCCACGAACCCACGCCTGTTCGCATCTTTCCCACCCCCCCGGTCTTGGGCCTCCACTGCCCAATTCCGCCGCCCCAGCTCCAATTCGTACGCTTAACGCGACAAGCCTGACCTTTGAACTGCGTTGCATCTCCATCATCAATCTTGCAATCTCGTCTTGCAGCAGTAGTCTTCCGACGTCACTACCAACGCTGACGGCATCAAACGCGCTAAGGAACACTGACCAACACTCAACCGTGGCCATTGTTCCTCGGCGACCGACCGACCGATCGACTGACTGACTGACTGACTGACTGAGCGAGGCCGACGACCACAACATTGACGACGCACGCCGCCGCCGACGCCGCCGCCATTGCTGCCGCTTGCCGCCCGTCGTTCCAGCTCGCAGCCGCATCCCCCCCCCTCTCTGTCGTCCACTTACTCCATGGATCAACAGCAGTGGCAGTCTTATCCTGACGCCGCCTCGCCTGGCGCCTCGAGACGACACAACGGCAGCTCCCAGATACCCCGGGACTACGCGGGTCAGCCTCCACCTGCGGCATACAAATACGACCAGTATCACGGCGGCGCCTCCGTTCACGCTGCTAACCCGGTCCAGTCTTCTATTGTCGCTTCTCACCTGCGCGACGGCAACGGCGACGTTCCTATGCACGACGCTCACGATGCCCATGCCGGCATCAAATACCCCATGAGGCCTCATCATCAGTCTCACCTCTCTGGTGGACGTCCCGCCAACCTCACGCCCCAGGAACCCTCCGCCGCCGCTCAGCGATATTCCCCTATGGAGACGACGCTCTCCCCCACATCCCCGTATGCGCCAAAGTCGGCATCGTCCCAGTTTGCCAGTCCTCCTGGTCAGAGGCAGTCGCCCACTCGTCAGCCAGATTACCCGCAACAGTCGTATTATGCTAGTCGGCAAAATCAACAGTTGCCTCCTCTTTCACCCTACGCCTCTTCCCCTCACGAAGGTTACCCCTCGTCCACTGTGTCAAACATGGAGGGCGCTTTCAATAAGGAACTCACGTCGCCGCGTCGACCCGTTCCCTCGATGGCCGTCACTCGAGGCCCTGTGCCCGAGTTTAGCAAGCTGAGGTCGTTGAATGAACTCAAACCTAAGGTCAACTCACAACCGCCTTTTCGGCGAGCTAACCCCGAAGGCGGCTTCGTTAGTGTACGTTTTCGAGTTATTTTCTCCGTGGACTGAGCTGACTCGTTTTGATAGCCTCTGCAAGCTCTGACCGTACATCTCCCGGCGACATACCGCATATGTAACCCGAGTTTCAAGTACGAATCGACACGCAACCCTCGCCGAGTCTTGACCAAGCCCAGCAAGGGTGTCAAGAACGATGGCTACGATAATGAGGATAGCGACTATATCTTATACGTCAATGATATCCTGGGTTCCGAGGAGGCAGGCCACAAGTATGCGATATCACCGACGACCTCGATAACCTTGCACTGACCCCAATTCTAGGAACAGGTATCTCATTTTGGACGTCCTAGGCCAGGGAACCTTTGGGCAGGTCGTTAAATGTCAAAATCTCAAGACCCAGGAAGTAGTAGCTGTCAAGGTCATCAAGAACCGAACCGCCTACTTCAACCAGAGTATGATGGAGGTTTCAGTCCTTGACTTGGTACGCCCATCGTTGCTAGACTTGGTGATCTTGCACTACTAACGACGCTATTAGCTCAACACTAAACTTGACAAGAACGACGATCATCATCTACTACGACTCAAGGACACATTCATCCACCGACAGCATCTGTGCTTGGTGTTTGAGCTTCTTAGCGTTAACCTTTATGAGCTGATCAAGCAGAACCAGTTCCGAGGTCTCAGCACGACTCTGGTTCGCGTCTTTGCTCAACAGCTCCTCAACGGACTGGCTCTTCTCAACAAGGCTCGCCTCATTCACTGTGACTTGAAGCCCGAGAACATCTTACTCAAAAACCTAGAAAGCCCTATCATCAAGATCATCGATTTCGGATCAGCCTGCGACGAACGACAGACTGTCTACACCTATATTCAATCACGGTTCTACCGGTCACCGGAAGTATTGCTCGGCCTGCCATATTCATCAGCTATCGATATGTGGTCTCTCGGATGTATCGTCGTTGAGCTTTTCCTGGGACTTCCATTATTCCCAGGATCGTCTGAATATAATCAAGTATCTCGAATCGTAGAGATGCTCGGCAACCCGCCCAACTGGATGATAGAGATGGGCAAACAGGCGGGCGAGTTCTTTGAGAAGAGGCAAGACGAATTTGGCAGGCGAACATATCATCTGAAGAGCATGGAACAGTATGCTCGAGAACACTCAACTAAAGAGCAACCCAGTAAGAAGTATTTCCAAGCCAGTACCTTACCCGAGATTATCAAGTCGTATCCCATGCCCCGCAAGAATATGAAGCAGAGCGAGATCGACAGAGGTATGTATTCCGTGGCTCGAGGCTGGGAATCAAGGCCGCTAATATCCACAGAAATGAATAACCGAATTGCATTCATTGACTTCGTCAGGGGTCTTCTCAACATTAACCCTCTGGAGAGATGGTCTCCCCATCAGGCTAAGCTGCACCCATTCATTACCCAGCAGAAATTTACTGGGCCTTTTGTTCCCCCGATGAACCTCAAGTCGAGCTCGCTCAACAGATCCCCAGCTCCTGGAACCCAGCAACAGCAACAAGCCGAGGCTCTAAGCAAGCAGCGAGCGCAGGCAGCGCAGGCTCAAGCCAATTCAGCAGCGCAAGGCGCATACGCGTCCATGACTGCTGGACAGTATCCACCGTCTGGTCATGTACAACCGCAGATGTATAGTAGCAACTCCATGTACTCTCCTGGCGCAAATCATGGAAATGTCCCCTCTCCCTATGGAGCGCAGCCTGGTCAATATGGGCCCATGGTTATGTCACAACCGCCGCAACAGATGGGATCGGGACAGTATGCCAGTATGCCGCAACCGAACGTGTATCAACAAGGCGGCATGAGGCAAAATCGGCAACGGGCCTCCACGATGGAGCAACAACAGAGTGGTATTCCGGCTGCCATTCAGCGAGTTGCAAGCCACCTTGATCCTAGCCAGCCTATCCGTCTACAACCCAGTCCTGCGTATTATCCGCCACCTGGGGAGGGCATGGGAGGCATGGACGCTGCAAATGCTCGAGCGGCAAGGAGAGGCAGCCGGGTGCAGCAGGGTGCTCGGAGCAACCGCGACTTCATCCGCAATCTTGAAGAGCGTACTCTGGAAGAAGGGTTTATGGGGAACCAAGGCAACAACTGGCATTGAGAAACATGGCCATGATGCGATTTGCCAAGTCGCAGTTTTCCTTGAGCAACAACTATAGCCTTGCGAAGGATACGCTGACCTGATACGATGACGACGACGACAACGACGACGACGACGAGTTGCCCCCAATTGACACTCAATCCGGGTGTAGACTGTTCACCAGCCGCACACGAATTCCCGCATATTCCACCCCTTTAAATATACAAGATGAGCACGTCTAAATTTCTCTCGGCGGCAATGTCCTTGACTAGCGGCCATGGTGGGTGTAGCTGGATCGAGCGGTCAGGAGCAACGAGGAGAAGGATGAGGCGGATGTTGCTCTGGGCACGAAAAATCGCCAAAGGACTTCAGGCCCATGAAGCTGAGGTTGAATCACATTTGATGATAAACAGCCGGTAGGCGATTGTATAGGGAAACAAGGGGTTATCCCGCAATTTCCCAGCGGTTCATATAACAAGCGAGAATCGTCCAAGACGAGTCGTCGACTCACTGATACATGTCCTGGTGAGATGAAGGATATGAGGATCAATGTTGGTCTATCGCTCAACCCAACTAGCGCTTCAGGGGAGTTTAGCATGGAGACTGGACTGATGGGACTGTTCATGCTTCGGCGATGATGTAGTTTTTTTTCTTGGTTGTAGATATGTTACTTTCGTCTTGAATTGGTGTATGAGGACGACACACTTGCATAGCAGGGGAAACTTGGGTTGCGGCTCAACGTGTAGCACTATTGGACCTCTATCTCCGGAGTGTTGGGACGTGCAGGGATTAAATGACTATAGTAGCTCCTCAAACTTGATATGTCTTTGGGCTTCGTACCCTCTCTGATAAAAATTCGACTATCCGGCTTTTCATCCTTGCAAAAGGTTCCTAATGCTATGCACTTTAATGCCAAAACGCCCAACCAATAACTTCCCAATCGCCATCAACAATCTCCCAGCCTCTATGCTACAATACAAGCGAGTCTCTCACGCAAATCCTAGAAGATTCATCACATTCGCCAAGGTTTCGAGGATTTCAGTCCCTACCTCCCGCCTCGACTCCTCTGGAACCCACGGCCCCTCCTGTTCCCGCCAATGACCCTGTCACTGTACAGTGGCCTATCGTTTTGACCGAAGGAGCCATTGGGCTTCGACGTGATGAGGTCAGGGAAGCCTTGTGAACCATCGATGACCTGATCGTTGGAAGCGGGTTTGGGCGCCCGAGAGGAACGTGGGCCGTTGGGAGCATTCGAGGGTGGGCTTGGGCGCTCCGAGCCAAGAGGGGCTTGGAAGCCGCCAATCTTAGGGTAGACTTTGATGAGTCTGCCATCGGCCTGGAAGGGGTAATCAGACCCGCAAAATGGTGAGGATTGGTGTGACACTTACAGTTTTGTCATTGAATGTCTCGATGACTCGTTCACCACCCTCCCGCGAGGCAAAGGCCATTTCGACGATCATCAGCGGCTTCGTCTTGATGATCTTACAGCTTACCATCTCGCCACCCACCGGGGTCATTGCGCTCTCGATGTCGGCCTCGGTCGTTCCAGGAGCAAAGTTCTGCGCCATTATACTGAAAGGTCCAGCGAGACCTCTGATGATCAGACCGTTGCCCGAAGCCGCCTTGACGATGTTAACCTGTTCTGGCGCATCGCTCGAAGTATCCATGCGATCCACTGCAGCAGAGAGCCTCGCAGCGCGTTTGTTCACCCTCCTGCTTCCTGGCGCAGCAATGCGAGCGCTGAGTGATCGATCATCGCCATTGACAGAATGGTGCAAATCATGTGCCCATTCGCCATTGACGTTTCCAGGGGTGGGATTTGTCCGAACACCGACCGAAGAGTTCCGCTGCTGGACACTTGCGTTTAGGAGGATCATTCAGAGGCGTGATCGGATGGAAGTACCTTCTTGATCCCGACGCGGCTGGCGAGGGACGGGCCAGTGGGGGCCTTTAACTTCGACGGGGCGCTTTGTCGGCGGTTCTTGGAGAAGATTCTGTCGGCGAGGGCTTCATTCTTCTTCCGCTCGCGACCTGAAAGAGAGAAGTGTGAGCGTTGGAAAGGGGTTGAGAGGAGAGGAGGGGAGGTAGGCGGGCTGGCTCACCCTCGTTGATGATCTTTTCAAAGTCCGTGGCAACTTTGGACATGGCGAAGGAGCTCCGAATGAATGGGACGAAGAATAATAATGGGCTGTAGAGCTGATGTTGGGGCTGAGGTGGTATCGAAAAGCTCTGAGCTTGGAGGGTCTGAAGAAGAAGTTGGAGGGATGGCCACCTGGAGAGAAGTGCTTCTTTTCGGGGCAACGACCGACAAAGCGATCCAGATGCGACCGCGAGCGAGCGCGCGCGATGGAGGGTCCGCTCTGGGAATCAAGGGTGGGGGGTGGCATTAGGTGAGCTGGCGCGTTCTCCGCGCGGCTAGCCTGGGCGATCTCGGATAAGCGCTCGGCGCTAAATTGCACTCCTTAGCGTCTAGTAAGATATGGATCGTTCTGGAAATTTTGGCTAAGTCGACCAGAGCCCTGTGCTTCTATTCCCAGCTTGCGAAATATCGCGACACAGGATGGCGGAAAGTATAATGGCCTGCAGCGCATGTCTGCGCCGGACCGCTCAGCTTTTGCCTCGGCACACGGGGGTTCCAGAAAGAAGGCTCGTTCAGCAGCTTCTTTACGCTCGTCCGATCGTTCAAGCCCCGAAGCGATTTGCCTCGACGGCAACAGCAGCAGAGACCAAAAATCCTCGACTACACCAAGTGGAAGCTATCGAAGAGACGGACGTACAAAAAAAGCTGAGGGAAAAGCTGCAACGTGCCATACGTAAGCAGTTAGAGTATGCGGAAGATCCTTGGAAGATTGGCCAACTTGTCGAGAATGCGCTGGGCAAGGATCGTTATGACGAGGCGCTTTTAATCACGCAGACAGCGAGCAAACAGTACCAGGTCGTGGTGTCGTGGAATCACTTGATCAATTACAAGTTGGAGAAGCAGGAATTGAGGGCGGCGATCAAACTCTACAATGATGTGAGATCTTCCCCTTCTGTGGTTTGAATGGCGCAATGCTAATACGGCTTTAGATGAAAAAGCGTGCCCAGCTGCCCAATGTGCAAACATACACTATCCTTTTCCGAGGCATGGCTAAGTCTCAACATCCTAAACTCGCCGTGTCAGAGGCTGTCCGGCACTACAACATTCTTCTGAGAGACAATCGCCTGGAGCCAAACTCGACACACATGAACGCTGTCATCAACGTCTGTGGCCGCGCGGGCGACTTAGACTCTATGTTCACTATCCTCGACACCGTAAATGAGTCTACCCGGGCGCCAACGGCCTATACCTACACAACCATCCTCAACGCGCTGAGGTACAACACGATCGCTGAAATCAAAGACCTGGACGAAGAGCAACAGGAACAAAATGTTGAGAAGATGGTTTACCGTGCGAAAGCCTTATGGGAAGAGGTTGTTGACAAGTGGCGGAGGGGACGGCTGGTCATTGACGAGGAGTTGGTATGCTCTATGGGCCGACTGCTCGCCTCATCGTCAAAGCGCGAGCATAAGAAGGAGGTGCTCGAGCTGCTTGAGCAGACCATGAACATTCGAAACCTGACTAAGTCTGACACTGATAAGCCTATCGCCGAGCCTAGGAACATGGTTACGTCTAAACAGAAGGGTATCTACGCCACACCCAGCCGGAACACCCTTGGCTTGGTCTTGTCAATTATAGCGAAGGCTAAGCTCACAACGTCCGGAATCAAGTATTGGAACCTGCTAGTCCGCCAACACGGCATCGTCCCAGATATAGACAACTGGATGCGCATGTTTGGCATGTTAAGCGTTGCCAAAGCAAGCGCTCACGCCTCTGAAATCCTTGACCTGGTGCCTGATGAGTACATCAACTACAGGTTCTACCGGATCGCTATGTTGACTTGCGTGCGGGACAACATCAACCAGAACGCCATCAAGAACTCCAACCGAGTTCTCAACTCCATGATGACGAGACTCAAGGTCCCTGATCCACACACTATGCGCCTCTATCTTCGAGTCTCTTTAGTCAGCCACTACTATTTCCGTGTCAAGGCTAAGGAAGGTGATAAGGAGGGCGCAAAGCGTGGCTATGGTACTCAGATTACTGAAGCGCTCGCTCGCCTATGGGCGCCTTACCTTAAATTACACAAGCACTACTTTAAGACGGGTGAACCCAAGAGTGCGTCAGAAGAACAAGTCCTGTACAATGACAGGAGGGAAGTTATCGCCCTCGCCCGTATCATGTATAGCTCTTTCAGTAAAGTTATTGAAGAACGCATGCTTCCCGATGAGGATGTCCGTGAGCTACGTCCTATTGGAGCAAGAATCAACCGCGAGATCCAGAAGTTCTTCAAGAATCGCGAAGAGCTGGAACCTAACCTGAACCCGAAGTCTAAGGCTACCCAGGACATGTCCGACTTTGACTACAAACCCGCCGGTGATTTCGTGTGGGATACGACGGGCAAGGATGTAAGTCTTTCAGAAACGCGGGAGCAGCGGCAGCGGCAGATCAACACGGTGTTCTTGGAACAGAAAATGGACGCCAAGCCCTCAAGCAGTGAGGATCGGAGCCATTGGAGTCCGCGAGGAGGAGAGCGTAGTCAGAAAGTCTCGCGCGGCGGGGAACGCGGCCCACGATCTTCAAGAGGAGCCGACCGTGGGCAACGAGCCTTGCGTGGCGAAGATCGAGGCTATAATCCCTCAAGGGGAGGAGATGACCGCGGTCACTGGACCCCAAGAGGAGGAGATCGTGGCCAAAAGAGCCGAGATGAGCACAGGGGAGACAGCAAACCTTGGACACAGAGGAAAGAGGCACCAAGACGAGAATCGAGCCAGCGGTGGTAAACATAAGGCTTTGAGAACGGAGCAGCGCTGCGGCATTGGCAGCGGAAGTGTTGTACGATATAATGTATCATTGTAAAACTTATCTTGGGCCGCTGGAAAATTGATCGAATGTATAGTATGGCACATAAGAAACGGAGTTCAAATTGGATATTACTCGGTTCAGGGGTTTCAGTCATGGTTCTGTACAAACGCTGTTCCCCCTTTCAGCACGTCCAAGGTGTTCTGTTTATCCCGCATGTTTGAGTAAAGAGATTTGTCGTTCTGTCCCCTAGGCAAGCATATGTATATTAACGCGTAAAAATACCAAGAATTTCCAAAGAGCCACTGGTCACCGATGGGGTATGCCCTGTTTTGAGCGTTCCTATAGAGGACACCTAATCTTAAACTTATCTGACTTGCATTGCTCACTCAACCTACCCTCTTCGCACCGAATTGCTAGGAAATCCGGCTGTGCCAGAATTTTGATATCCTCCTATCTCGCTCTATCTAAATCTCCACCTTCATCACCCGCGGAACCTCGAAAAGCCCGTGATTCCTCCAGCACTTGGTCAACGAAGGTGACGGGAACTCGGCTGCCCTGGCCTTGGCGGCAGCAAGATCGAGACCCGCAAGACCGACAGGAAGTTGTCCTGGTTATTTCATGAGATTCCATTATAGCATGGCTCGGAAGGGCCTCCTCGATGCGGCCAACCGTATCCTGAGGTTTCAGGTAGCTTTTCGGGGGGATTAGACTGGCTTGGTCATCGTGTGACAAGACCCTTGACCAAGAGGGCCCCCGGCGAAGGTCCTCTGAGTCTGGCAGTGGCTGGACGGCTCCGTACTTGTCGTTGACGTCAACAACAGCCTTCTCCACAGCAGTCCGGAGTGTGGAGGATCTTTGTAGATCAGTGCGAGGTACGTCTGAGAGGACTTCTAGGCGTGGTGGATCGCAAAATCGAACCCAGTTTGGCAGTTCTGTTGCGACATTCTCATTGGTGGAGATGACGTTTTCTAAATGAGTTGTCATGGCGATATGAGTTTCCTCAGATGTGGATTTATCTCGAGCCAATCTCGTTCTGAAGGTATGAAGGAGATCGCCTAAACTCTTGCGACGACGAGCAATCGATTGTATAGGCTCTGCAGGAGGCTTAGCTACGGCATGAGGTTCATGTTGATGGAATTGATGCTCACCTATCCCCTGTGCTTCTGCACTCGATCCGGAGGTCTCATCGGATAGCCTGAGCTCAGGCAACCTGAGTCCCGATATCTGAATAGCTTCATCGACGTCACGGAAAGTCAGTGGCTTCCAGTGTCGGACAGAAGAGATCCAGCCGCGAGAGTGGTGGCGCGAAGACACATGCAACACCGGATCGTCACAGTCGCTGCCGGCATAGCTGCTGTTGCTTTCTTGCCCTGGGTGCAGAAGCTGAGATTGGAGACGACCCTTCAACAGCCGCTAACTGGAGATGCGGGATAGCGTGTTTCGTCTTGAAGGCGAATCTTCTGGGGTCCCATGTGGAGAGGCAAACAGCCTGAAGCCAGCCATTTTCTAGAGTATGATTCGATATCGATGATGGTGGATAAGTTTGAATGATTGGTAAGTTGCTGAGCTGGGGCGCGGGGAAGCTGTTGATTGAGTTGAATGGAAGAGAAACAGTCAATAGTGAACATGCATCTGGACATGCAGACGAGCTCTGCCTTCCTTTCGACGGTCTTGCCAATCCTGAACCCAGCTTTCTTTCCTCTTACCCAGGACAAACTCCCGTGATCATCTCAACTAAAGACGTTAGGCAGTGCTTCCCTGATACCTGTTGGCCTCTGTTGAACGGGATGTTTTCGTCATCGTAGAGGTTACGAAAGGGATGAAGCATTGTCAGAAATTCTGACCAGTCAAGCGAGATTATGTATGGGCTCACGCGGTAACGAGAGCTTGGGTCATGCCGGAGTTGATTAAGCACCAGGGTTCGATATATCGTGATGGAGGCGCAGGTGCGGCACTAACAGAGAGATATCGTGCATATGCATATAAGCCATATACTCACACAGCAGAAGAGGTTCCTACTGTGCGTTTTTGGACGACTGTACTGTGTTTACTGTGTAGGTACTCAGCGCGTCCCAAAGCTCCTCGCGTCATCAGCCACTCTTAGCGCTATCCACAGCACTTAAAGAAGGCCCCGCTACTGACGCGACAGCGCGGGTCAAGCGAACGCGACTTAACGCGTCCAGGCATGGGCACTTTTAATGTAGCCAGCAGGCACGGGGCAACCAAAGTATCTCCATATCTCTCCTCTCCACCATCTTGACAGCCACCTCGACCACCTGAATCCGCGATAACCATTCGTCTCTACCCCATGCTATCTTGTTGAGTTTCAATTCATAATGTCCAAGGTCAATCACAGAGCCAAGCTCGCCGAGCTTCGAGCTCTACGCCAATCCGGCAAGAAGGCCTTTGATACCTACCAGGTTGACGAGGTAACCGATCTGTACGATGAAGTCGATGAGGCGGGTTACAAGAAGATTGTGCGCGATCGATTGAACGAAGATGACTTCGTAGTCGATGATAACGGAGAAGGATACGCTGACGACGGTCGTGAAGACTGGGATCGAGTTCAGACCTACGAGTCTGACAGTGAAGACGACAGAGTTGCCCGTGGCAGGCCGAGCAAAGCAGGTGAATAACTTGAATTTCGACTTGTTTACGCATATCCAACTAACAGCCTACATAGCGAAGAAGAGCCATCAGGAGGAATTAGCAAAACGAGACGCCAACGATCGAGACATTAGCGAATACTTCACAAAGGGTGCTGGCAAGATACAATCAAAGCCTAGGGTACTTCATGCTACTATCTTACCATACCTATTTGACCGAGGACTGACGCATTACGTTAGGTTGTCAAGACGAAAGCCGATGATGATTTCCTAGCCGATCTTCTAGGTGAAGTCGACCACAACATTCCTGCCCCTGCCCTGCGGATATCGAAAATTGAGAGGTCAGGCGAGCGTCGAAAAGCCCGAGCCCTCTCACCTGCTCCCGAACCCGTCCTCAAAAAGAAAAAAACCCTAGACACACGACTACCTTTACCACCCCCTTCTACTAGCATCATTAATGATGATGATGATGATGACGGGTTTCTCCCACCTGACAATAACGAGACCCTGGAGGCGGCTGATATCCCGATGAGTGACCCTGCCCCATCGTCTCCATCAGCCAAGGTGGCCCAGCGGAAAGCTCAGATCAAACAAGAAGCCATTGAAGAGGAGGACGAAGATATGATGGAGGTTGCTCACGCTGGTGCCATCAACACTGCCAGTGTGAACATTACAAGTTCGAGACCTATCAAGAGGATCTTGAAGTCCGAGCCCTACCCGACTCCTGCCAGTTCTTCTCCAGTCAAGGCCGTTGACGCCTCCGTCGACTCCTCATCATGGAATTCGCTCACAGAGAGGCTGAATGTCGTTTCCAGCTCGCCCACGGAAACCAAGGGAATTGGCAAGATTGACCACAAAGACGCCATCGAGGAAGATGGAAGCCTCAACTTCTTTTGGGCAGACTACACAGAGATAAACGGAAGCCTGTTCTTGTTTGGCAAGGTACTTAACAAAAGGACGAAATCCTATGTCAGTTGTTTCGTCCAAGTCAACAACATTCTTAGAAAACTCTATTTCCTACCCCGAGAGCAACGGGTTCGAGAGGGCGAGGAGACTAGCGAAGATGTCCAAATGATGGATGTTTATGGCGAAGTCGACGACATCATGACAAAGATGAACGTTGGTATGTACAAGATCAAGGCTTGCACTCGCAAGTATGCCTTCGAATTGCCAGGAGTTCCCAAGGAAGCCCAGTACATGAAGCTTCTCTATCCTTACACAAGTAAGTTCTCCATGGATAGCACGAGTGTAGGCAATGATTGACTGATAGTATCTCAGAGCCTCAAATTGACGCCAACAAGCTAGGGGAGACATATTCTCATGTCTTCGGAAGTAACACGGCTCTTTTCGAGCAATTTGTTCTTTGGAAAAACATCATGGGCCCTTGCTGGCTCAAGATCGAGGATGGTGACTTCGGCAGGATCAAGAACGCCTCTCATTGCAAGCTTGAAGTCCTCGCTGAACATCCCAACATGGTCTCTGTCTTGAGTGACTCCGACAACCTCGACGTACCTCCTCTGACATTGATGAGTGTCGCCCTGCGAACTGCTTTCAGCGTCAAAGATAACAAGCAGGAGATTCTTGCCATTAGCGCTCGAATATATGAAAAGGTATCCCTGAGCGATACTACCCCCGCAGAGAAGCTCCCTTGCCGAACTTTTACGGCCATCCGACCACACGGACAGGCCTTCCCTCTTGGATTCGAGCAACTGGCAAAAGAACGAAAGAAGGGCCTTATTGTCTTGAGGAAGCAGGAATCTGAGATTCTCAATTTCTTCTTGGCGCAGGTGGATGTCGCTGATCCCGATGTTGTTGTTGGGCATCAGCTGGAAGGCGTTGACTATAGCATTCTTCTGAATCGCTTGCAGGAGAAGAAGATCCACCAGTGGTCTAGACTTGGTAGGCTGCGAAGAACTCAGTGGCCCTCCTCCATTGGCAAGACCGGTGGCAATGTCTTTGCGGAGCGTCAGATCATTTCTGGCCGATTGCTCTGTGATCTCGCCAATGACGCGGGCAAGTCAGTCATGTTCAAGTGTCAATCTTGGAGCTTGACAGAGATGTGTAGCCTATATCTGTCCGGTGACAATCGTCGCCGTGAGATTGACAATGAGGCTGCCTTGAACAGCTGGGCCAAGGAGAAGAAGGGCTTCATGGACTATCTCACCCATATGGAAGCCGATACGCACTACATCGCCGCGTTGGCGTTGGGTGTCCAGATGCTCCCCCTGACCAAGGTTTTGACAAACTTGGCAGGCAATTCCTGGGCACGAACGCTGACTGGAACTCGTGCTGAGCGAAACGAGTATATTCTTCTCCATGAATTTCATCGTAATAAGTTCATCTGCCCTGATAAGCAGACCTTTCGAGGCCGGCAGAGGGCCGAAGAGGAACAACGTGAGGAAGAGGGTTCTGATGGAAAGAAGAAGGATAAGTACAAAGGCGGTCTCGTCTTCGAACCCGAGAAGGGTCTCTATGACAAGTTTGTTCTGGTCATGGATTTCAACTCGCTCTATCCATCCATCATCCAAGAGTTCAACATCTGCTTCACCACAGTTGATAGGTCCGCCTCAGTGAGTTCATCGAGCCCCACGCCGTTCAACGTTCGAGCAGTTGCTAACCGCGTTTAGACTAATAACGAAGATGAGGTTCCCGAAGTTCCAGTCAATCAAGAGCAGGGTATACTTCCTAGGCTCATTGCTACCCTCGTCAGCCGCCGCCGACAGGTGAAAAGTCTGATGAAAGATAAGAAAGCTACCCCCGAAGAGCTGGCTACTTGGGACATCAAGCAGCTAGCTCTGAAGTTGACAGCCAATTCCATGTATGGCTGCTTAGGTTACACCAAGTCTCGCTTCTACGCTCGTCCACTCGCTGTCTTGACCACATACAAGGGTCGTGAAATTCTCAGGAGTACCAAAGAGCTTGCCGAGAGCAAGTCTCTTCAGGTTATCTACGGAGACACTGACTCCGTTATGATCAACGCCAACGTGGACAACGTCGCCGATGCCCTCAAGGTCGGCAACGAGTTCAAGAGAGCTGTCAACGAGCAATATCGGCTGTTGGAAATTGACATTGATAACATCTTCCGCCGGATTCTCCTTCAAGCCAAGAAGAAATACGCCGCCATCAATCTGGTTGAAAAGGATGGCAAGTTCATCGAAAAAATGGAAGTTAAGGGCCTGGACATGAAGCGCCGTGAATACTGCGCCCTATCCAAGGAAATATCCAAGCACCTTCTTGACGAGATCCTCTCTGGCGATGACACTGAGCTCTCCGTAGCACGAATCCACGAGTACCTTCGTGAAATCGCTAGTAAAATGCGCGAGCGAAGCATCCCCATCCCCAAGTACACCATCTATACACAGCTTGGAAAGGCTCCTACGGAGTACCCCAACGCTGACTCCATGCCTCAGGTGCAGGTTGCTCTTCGAGAATCGGCTCGAGGCAAAACCGTACGCAAGGGCGATGTCATCTCCTACATCATCACTGGCGACAGTCAGAGCTCCGAACCTGCACCCAAGCGAGCCCGTGCTCCTCCTGACTTGAAGGCTGATCCTAGTCTACTTCCCGACGTGGAGTGGTATATCGGGAAGCAGATCTTCCCACCTGTCGAGCGCCTCTGTGCCAACATCGTTGGTACGTCAACCTCCCAGTTGGCAGAGCAGCTTGGCTTGGATGTTCGTCGCTACAATACATTCCAAAACCAGCAGAACAGTTCAAGCGGCGACTTGGATATTCATCCTCTCGACTCCCAACTCCCCGATGAAGTTCGCTTCGGCGATTGTGCCCGCCTTGCTCTTCGCTGCCGCAAGTGCAAAGTCACTTCCACCTTTGAAGGCCTCGCCAGCTCGCCAGACCGTGTCTCTGCCTCCGGAATCCTTTGCAAGCCCTGTGGAGCCGTGATCCCGCCTCTCACCATCATTGCTCAGATCGAATACGCCATCCGTACCCAAACATCCCGCTACTACGAGGGATGGCTCGTTTGTGATGACTCCCAATGCGGTAATCGAACCCGACAAATGAGCGTGTACGGCACTCGATGTCTTGGGTCTAAGGGCCTTGCACGAGACTGCCTTGGCCGTATGCGATATGAGCGCACCGAAAAGGCCATCTATAATCAGCTTGTGTATTTTGCGAGCCTATGGGATGTGGATCGAGCGCGCGCCAGGGCAAATGACGCCAACACCGAAATCTCTAGGCAGGACCGAGATAAGATCCTTGCGCTTGCGGAGCATAACCGAGTACGGTTTGGCACGGTGAAAAGTGTGGTGGACAAGTATCTCGACAAGTGTGGTCGACAATGGGTCGCCATGGATACCTTGTTTGCAAAACTGGGGTTTAATAAGGTGTAGGCGGTAGAGGTTTTGTATAGGATATATGAACAAGTTTGGGTGATTTGGCTCAAGAGTTGGGCCAACAGGAGTCTAGGTATCGAAGTTAGGAGGGTCTGCTGGTCATGATTGTTTGGGGCTTGTGGGCAGTCTGCTGGTTGCGAATGTGTCACGGAGTTATGGAGTTGAGGGCATGGGTATGCAAGATTTGAGTAATTATAACCAAGTCAACGCCGTATGCAAATTAATGGATATAATGTAGTCAGATATCAGATTCTTTGACTCGTCACGTCTATTCTTGGTTGAGTTTAATAGATTGTTTTGAACGTGTTACATCAGACCCGATGGAGTGACTGATGAGTTTTATAGAGCGAAAAGACAAGTACCAAAACAGATAGTGAGAGAGCAGCACAAGAGAGGTCACAAAATTGATCAAATATGTATTTTCAGCCACTGGCTCATGGACCCTCGAATTAGATGATATACAGTAAAACATCAAGACCCGTCATCAAATATAGCCTTGCCAAGCCTCGTCACATCAGACTCAGACGAACATCATTAGAGATTGATGGTTCCTAGTCCGACGCTGTTCATCGAGGCGAAGCCACCTTCCTGCGTCTTGAATTCCCCCCGACCCCCGACGGCATCATTTGAAGCAACATCTAAAGCCAGCGAAGGGCACGGCCAGAGTCTGCCTGAAGAGATGCCCAAGGTCAACCCGTGAACCCGTGAACCCGTTTCCATTGAATCAAATCAACTTTTTGCTCCGTCCCTAGGCCGAATTTTCGAAGCCCCTATTCATCCCTTCACACGTAAATCGACATAGCGAATGTGCAACGATGTTCCCCGTCAATGAACCCCTTTTGCCCCTTCATAAATCCAGTACTGGCCTGGAAAAGTGCACAGCTTACGACTGCTTAGCTTGCCCAGAACCAAAGTCCTTCGCGGTATTAGAAACTGGAACATACTAGGGGCATGCTGGGAAAGTTTCGAAATAGGTAATGAACACAATGATGAAGAAAAATCCCTAGTGCGAAAAGTGCCTCCTTCCAGTTGAGAGGCCGTCCGTCTGTCTATGGGGCAAGGTATCATGGTTCAATATGCGTGCGCAACTTTTTAACACGTCTGATGAAAGCCTGTAAATGCAACAAAACACAACCCCGCCAAATCTATCTGCCGAAATGCAAGACACCAAAGATAGAAAAAGAAGAATTACTCGCTCTCTTTCTTGTCACTGTCAGGGACAGCCTTGGAGAGCGCAGGCGAGGCAGAGGCAGAGGGAGGCGAGGCCGGATGATCAGTCTCCATGTTTGCAAGTAGGCTACGAGTCTGGTCAATACGTGTAACGGTTGTCCTAGGAGTTGGCAGACTTACCTAAAGGTATTAGAGTGTGGGATGTTCTGGGTTGGGGGGGTTCCGGTTCGTGACGAGGCACCAGAATCCTCGCCCTGTCGGCCGAGGGAGCCGCCAGGGCCAAGACGTCTTCCACTATTGCTTCGAGAAGAGAACATGGAGGTGGGTCCGAGGGAGATGTTGCCACTCGCGGTTCGGTTAGCAGAACCCTTAAGGCGTCGTAGGTCGTCCATTCCGACCTGGTTGCTGGTCTGTTGGGTATATCCGGACGAGAATTGGCGAGCGTCGCCTCGTCCGACAGGGGGACGACCGCCTCGCGAGTTAGTTCTTGCCGACTCCTGAGCCTTTGCAGCTGCGGCAGCCTCAGCCTAGTTGGAAACAGTTAGCGAAACATCCCCCAAGTTTCAAAGTCAGTATTCACGTACCTCGGCGCGGACTTCCTCGAGGGTCTTGGGTCCCTTGTTGGCCTCCTTCGAAACCCAATTGGCCCTTCGGAGATCGAGAACGTCCATGAGCATGAACTTCAATCGACTAGGGAGATCAGGCATGTCAACCATGGTCTGGATGCGCTGGAAGTAAGCATCCATCAAGGGACGACCCTTCTCAGTGCTGTCAAGGTTTCCGCCAATGGTGCGGAGCAACTTGCTAAGCGACTCGACCTCAGCCTCGTCAGGAACTCCTTTATAGTCGACGAGCTTGTGCACACACTCGTGCATGATGCGCTCAGTAAGCATGCCAAGCTTGTACAGCTCACCAATGAACTGGACAAGACCGAGACCACGGCGCTTGGCAGCGGCAGCAATATAGTACTCATCAGACAGCAAGGCAGCTTCGCCAGGCTTCTTAGAGCCATCGTCCTCGGGTAGCTCCGGCAGATTAACCGACCAACCACGCTCGAATTCTTCCTGGCATCTGTTTAGGAGATACTTTCGGAAGAGATTTCCGCCGCTGACAATATTGCCGTTCTTGTCCTTGATTCGCTCGTCGCGAACATCGGGGCTCATGGTCTCAAGCATACGCTTGCAGAATTTTGCATACATAGAGGCCCAGTGCGCTTCGTCGGTAGCCTTCTCAAACGTCAGTTGAATGACTTGACGGAGGGTTCGGCCGTCAGATTCATCCTTGGATTGAGAAGCAATAAGCAAGATCTGATCGGCGATCTTGTCGAACTTCTCGGGTGTCATTTTATTCAGTGCAGCCTTGACCTTCCTCTGGACCATTGGAGGATCAAGGTAATCTGAACCAGGCGCTGGAGCCTGCTGAGCAGCAGACTTGCCACCCACGCTGGTCGGCTTCCAGCCAGAAGCAGAGATAGTGATAGGCTTGAGCTCCATGCCAGCGGTCAGAGGCATATTCTTAGCGGCCTGTGCTTCTTTGGCATTGTAGTCGTTACGTCGGCTGCCCCGGGTGGATCGACTGCCCTGGCGTGGAGCGTTGGACAGGTTAGACTGAGAAGAGGTTCGGGACATGGAGGACGATGTAGGGAACGCGCCGCCAGGGCGTTGGAAAGATGCCATGGGATTGACCTGTGGCCGAGACATGCCACCGGTAGACATGGCAAAGCGATCGGCAGAGGTCGTGCCCGTAGGGAGAGTTCGTCCTGGAGGGGCGGCGAACCCTCCCATAGGGAAGCCACCAGCACCGCCCCCATTGCGCGAGCCCTGTCGAGTGGACGGAGTCCCGCCACTTCGAGAAGAGGTTGAACGATCGCCGTCACCGATTAGCGACTTGACTTGCTGGTGGAATTCGAGCGAGGGTTGTTCAGTGTAAACCTTCTGAAACTGCAGCAAGAAAGTAGCGTCGTACTTGAACGTCTTGCCCTTCTTAGTGACAGCAGCGTTCAGGGCCGGGTTGGGGGACTTGATGCCGGCGGGATAGATATCCTGTTCGATGACCTTGAGGAAACGAGCCGACTTGAGTGACTGCAGAGCAGCGCTAGGCTGGGGAGGTTCCACGGGCGTTTTCAACGGGGTGAGAGTCAGAGCAGCGGGCTTGCCATGACGCTTCTCGACAGCACCGGGCTTCTGAGCAGAAGATTCGCCAGGCGAGGAGGCTTTATCCCCACCAATCTTCATCCCGGCGAGCTTATCAGCAACGGCATCAACCTTGGACTCAGCGTCTTTGGGTGTTCCACCGGATCGAGCCTGGGCAAGAGCTTCAGCAACGGACAGGGTCTTGCCAGAGGACTCCCCTTGTTGTCGCCTCTTCTCCTTCTCCTCTTCGAGACGCTCCATCTCACGTTCTTGTTCACGAAGCCTGAGGTCTTCCTCGGCCGCATTCTTGGCGCGATCCTCGTCTGCTTTCTTCTTAGCTGCGGCCTTCTCGGCCTCCCTCTTCTTCGAAAGCTCTGCCTGTTCCTTCTCTCGTTTAGCATCGGCCTCTTCCATCTCGCGGATCATGCGCTCAAGCTCGTCCTCTTCGGTTTCGACCGATTTAACAGGCTCCGCGGCCTTCTCATCCTCCTTCGGAATAGGCTGCTTAGCCTTGGCTGGCTCGGGAGATTCACTCTTGGCAGCCTTGGTATCTGCTGCGACCTTGGTCTCCGGGGTAGACTCGGCCTTGGGCTCAACAGCTGTCTCAGCGGGAGTCCCAGCGGCAGTCCCGGTAGGCTGCTCGGCAGCCTTGGGCTTTTCCTCTTTTGGCTCAGCGGGCCTCTGGGTAGCCTGCTTTATCTTTTCTTTGAGCTCGTCTTGAATCTCTTTTGCAGTCTTGGGTGCAGCATGACTGTCGGTGCGCCCATGTGCAGGAGTGGAAGACTTGGGAGGTGGGGTTGGGGTAGAAGTCACGATGGGGGGGGTTCTGGATTGCTGGATGCTAGGGCCAGGTGAGGCGGGAGCCTTGAAAGCCGAGGTATCGACAACTTCACCAGCAGCATTCTTGATTGTGATTGCTGCGCTCTTCCTACCGGGCTTGACGAAGTTGCCTGATTTCGGCTGTGCATTCTGGGTTTGTGGGGTCGAGGAAACGATAACGGGCGTGTTCTGACTGGCACTGGAAGGTCGTTCAGGTTGCGACGGAGTTCTCGACATGCTATGGCTTTGTTGGTGATATGGAGGTGGGACAAAGGGCTGGTTATAGCCTGGAGAGTTAGTCTGCGGTGGTCCCATGTAGGGCATATTATTGTAGCCATATGGCATCGACATAGGGCGTCCGTAATTGTCTACCTGCTGCGGAGGATATCCGAAATTCTGGCGTCTCAAAGTCAGCATGTATTCAAATCCACCACTTTCGGGGGAAAGATCAAAGGGATGGGAAGAAGTTTGAGGTGGATGAGGAATGGGAATGGGCTCTGCGGGCAACTTTGCGGCGCCTTGAGACGCTGTGCGGTTGCCGTTGATGTCGTGTTCACGCCAGGGTTGCTCTATCCGTTTGCTACAACGACGAGGACGCTGGTTGAACTCGTTTCCATACAGCTCACGCATAGCGTCCAGTTGGCGTGCCGATTGATATAGCTTGTCGTGCTCACGACGAGGCTTAGTTTTCTTCGAGGGCTTGAAATGGCTCTTTTCAGAAGCAGCAGGAAAAGGAAACTGTACTTGTTGATGTTGTCCGCCCAGGGGAGGGCCGTAGTGATAGTTCGGTGTCGTCTGCATGGACATGTTTGGCTGCATCGTGGCAGGGGGCATATTGGGCGTGTTCGGCAAGGAGGGGACAAGCGCAGGGCTCCGTGTCGGCTGTGGAGAGTTGGGATATGGCATGTTTCGAGGCTGGGGCTGGAAAGCCGGTGGCATACCCCTGCCTTGTCCGGGGCTGTTGCGGAACTGGTTGTTCGGAGGATATCCCATCTGCTGATTATTATAGTTATTATGGGGGTTGAATCCTCCACGACCACGACCACCCTGGGGCTGAAAGTTGGGTCTGTTGGTGTTGTCGACAGAATGGCCCGACTCGCGTCGGAAGTGAGAGCCAGGTTGCGAGCTGAGAGAATTGGGGTTGGGAGGGACTGAGCCCTGCCTCATGTGGCGCTGGAGAACAAAGTCAGCAATCGAAAGAGGAAGCATACCCGGAGGCGAGAGTTTAACTTCCCGGGAGGGGTGGGGGAAGGGGGTTGAGAACGTACCTCACCATCGCTACCGAGACTGCCAAAGGTCATCTGGCCGCTGGGCTGCTGGAGGCTCGAAGGAGGTCGGCCACCGCTAGCGGAGGGTTGGGGAATAGGGGAAGGAGAATGCGCAGGAGAAGGGACTCGAGCGTTTCCACCAGGAATAGGGATGGGAGCGGCGCTGCCCGTCTGAGGGGTGCTGTGTCCCATCGCAGGAGAATCGAAGCCGAATTGAATACCAGACTTGGCGCCACCGACAGGGCCACCATTGGTGACGTAGCTGCTGGGACCGTTGGCAGCCATGGTGACAGAGCTCTTTCGAGCGTGGTCGGAACCGTTCAGGCTTGAGCTGCCGCGAGCGACGGCAGGAATAGCGGGAGTGACGGAGGGCTTTCCGTTCACGGGAGACGACGAAGCGCCCTTTGCATTCTGCGCCGGGGAGGAAGATGCACCAACGACCACGGGGGCGTGGGAACCAGTCGCGACTATGGGCGCCTGGGCTGGCTTCTTTGGCGCACCTGCTGCGGAGGCATAAGAAGTCGCCGTAGTCGCGGGGGTGGTTGTCGCCGGGATGGGGTTCTGCTGGCTGGCAGGCGAAGTCATATGGGGAGGTCGAACGTTCGCTGTGGGAGAAGGGGTTTTGGGCGATCGAAGAAAAAAAAGGCGAGATGAGGCGAAGAACGAGGGCCGAAGACCTAGCGTAGGCGGCAAGGACTCGAGCGGCGACGGGAGAAAAAACGAAGGATCGAGAAGATGATCCCAGGACTGTCAAAGCTAGAGATGCGACAGGGAGCGACGAGTAGTCGATGGCGGCCCGATGAAGTCGAGGCTGACCGGTCGAGAAGAAATGGGGACAACGAGTGAAGCGTCGTCCGAGGCGATCGATCGCAGGCGTCTGTGACAGGCTACGATCCGGCGCGGCTGCGACGAGAGAAAAAGATCCTCGGGAGGGGAGAGTATCCTGCTAGTGTCGAGCAACACGTAGAGGAGATCCTTTACTGATGAAAGGGAAAGGGTCTGGTGAGGAAAAATACCACCGGACCAGGGAGGTTGATGAAGTGGTGAAGAGGGTTTTTGGAAAGAGCCCGCAAAAAAAATTTGGGCAGCAGGATTGATATGGGCGGGCATGGACGGGCAGTGGGAAAGGGTGGGCAAGGGGGCCCTGGGGGGCGCTCAGGTTGGCGTGCAAGTGGTGGTACTCGGAGAAACCAAGGTACTTTGGGGCCTATGGTTGGAAGCCCTGTGCCCTGGAGCAGTGCTGCCACGGAACGAGTACAAGGGAATTTGCCCGTGAGCGGCAGTGTGACGCCAGGCCGAATCGCTTGTTAGCACAGTGCGTGGGAATTGACAAGGGCCCCCCATCGCGCGGTACCTTTTTGCCGACAGGTATTTTGGGCCGGTTGTGGGTGGGTGAATGCTAACTTTAACCTACCTAGGATAGCAGTTGCTCTTCGTTATCGAGGCGGGTGGAATGAAGCGCGCTCGAAACACCAAATTTTGGGAACAGACGAATTCTCCATTTGTTAAGCCGAGCCATTCATTGCTGGAGTGAGCCCCCCGTTGCTGTTGTTGCGGAGGCAGTTCGTGCGTACCTGGTACGCCAATTTCGAGTATGGGAGTTGTACAACGAATTACTTCCGTACCTTGGATTTTTCAATCCATTGGGCCCATTTTAAAAATGGATGATGAAGTCAGTCAACCCCAAATTTCCCCAGTGCTGAGACATGATAAACGAGGGCTCGCTAGACACACTCGGTGATGGTGTATCATGACACGCTCCGTACATGCTCGGTGCATGAGGCGAGCAAGTAGCAAACCTACATTGTATAGAAGCACGGCAAACACGAGAAGGTTCTGTCAAGGGCTACAGACGCTTTGAGCCGCTGCAGATGCCATGCCATCTCGGGCACAACCTATTCCACCGCTGGCAATGTCAGGGCAAGGCACCTGCAAAATACCAAAATCTTGGGTGCGGTTCGGACCACCTGCAGATAACGGGGCCGTGCCCTGTACCGTTTACGCGCACTGTGTACATGTAATTATTCCAATGTCTTCCCGTCATTGTCCGCGCGCCCTACTCTGAGGCCTGGCCGCATCAGGAGAGAATCCTATTTGCCGTTTGCAGTACCACTGAATCACCAAACATTAAATATCCATTGCACGCGCCTCTCGGTGGCTCTGGCTCTGGCTCTGGCTCTGGCTCTGGCTCTTGCGCTCCGACTCTAATTAGCTCTGACTTTGGTTCTGACTTTCTAGGCTGGGGTACAAATACGTGCAAATACGTACAATACGATTCGGAATTCTTGCAGCATTCACCTCCCGATGAGAGGGCCTCATCTCAGCGTCGGGCTTACCGCTAAACCTCCGTTCTAGTTAACTCCGGCACCGCAACAGTCCATCGCCAAGGTCCCTTGGCGGAACCTCTCGGAGCGGTACTGCGCTTATCCCGCGTGAATCCTTACAATTATGTATCAGGAACGAAACACCAGACGATGTTTGTTCGTCGACCCTCGCCCGGCCGTGCGCTTCGGCCTCTAAAATTTGGGGGGGTGGGGGGGCGTCAAGGAGCCGACATTCTCAATCTCAGGACGAACAGTACCAATCCCATATGTCCGTCTGCCTTATAGGAATATCACCAAGGACCTGCTACTACCTGACGAATCTAGATGCAAATTCCAATGCGCCACATAGGGCTGGACCGCAGTATTTCTTATAAACATCGAAAAAGCCCCGGGCAAGTCCCCTCTTGTCGTGTTGCGTATTCTGACTCATACCCACTGAATCTCTTGCTTTGCAGGCAGCAACTTCAACATGCGCAGCCGCAGCTCCATGTTACTCGAACGTGTTCAGGTCAACACTCTGAATCGCCAGCGATTAGCCTCACCTCGTCAACATAGGGCAATGGCCAATAGACAGTGGACAATGCCCACGGCCTGGATTGTAACGGTCCAAGATAATACTCTGGGAGAATCACATGTCTACCCAAGCACCATGAGGTAATGGGGAAAGGGGGTCAACACCAACTGCTTGGTCAGTGAAAATCACGGGGACTGCGGGCCCCTGCAGACAGGCCTGGCCCGGCCCCTGCCCCAGGCGACCAACCGGCTTACATGTATTCGTGCACTCTGCTTTTTCATGCACGCTGGGGTTCTTGAATTCGAGTCATCCAGGAACACCAGATATTCCTTGTCCATCGCCCAGTTCAACGCTACCTACCAGTGCCTTTGCAACTTGGCCACTGGCTTTTGCTGCCGCATCTTACTACCATCCGACTTACTCCTCTATCCGTACCTCCTGGATATCTGCCTCGATGTCCTCCCCACCATCATCACCATCATCATTATTATAGTATGCTTCCTCAGCGCCGTCCTGTTCTTCCTCTATAGGTTCAGGCAGGGGGGCAGCACCTCGCTCAGCTTCCAGTTGCTTCATCCTAGTATTGGTCATCTCGAACACATACTGGCCCAGATGCTCGACGCTCTCCATAGGCACCTCTCCTTCAACAGCGTCGTTCCCCTCGGAAACGCCCCTCTCTGTTGGCCACATCTCTCCCGTCACAAGCATCAACTTGTCTGGCCTCTGCAGCAAGATGTCAAATGCAGGGCGTAGCTCAGCGCATGCTTCGAACACTTCTCGCCGACCTAGAATGTACAAGCCGAGCCGAGCTCTTGACAAAGCGACAGTCATACGACGAACGTCGCGTAAGTAGCCTACTCGGGAGGTCCGAGTGAGAGACAGAATGATATCTGCAGCACCGTTAGCCAATTACCTTCATCAATCCATGGTCCAGCTGAAATGGTGACTTACAATCATTCTGTTCACCCTGGTATTTATCCACCGTCGCTACCGCTTTTGGAAGACCGAATATGGAATTCCGAGCGCATCGGTGTGACAGCACGTCTTTGATAAGCGCCCGTTGACCTGCGTATGTCGTGAGAATGCTTATTTTCGCCGCCGGGTACCCAAGGAGGCGCATGTACTGGTAGACGGCAACCGCATACTCGGCTTCGCCCAGGTTTTGAATGAAGTGAGGTGTGGGTTCGGCTTCGCCTCGTCCCTTGTAGTTGGGAACATTGATGAACTGATAGTCAAACTTGAAACCAGCATTCGCCTTCATGAACTGCGGGTTCGTCTGCACGTCCGGCAGGCTATCCAACTTCGGGTATCGCCATTGGTACAGCCTTGCGATGGATGAGCGAGCACGGCCTTGCTGATCCAGCGTGACGGTAGGAACCCCAAGTCGAACTAGTCGAGAGAATAAAGACTGCTCCATATTGGCATAGTGGCGGAATGCAAGGCTTTGGATCACGGGCGAATTCTGGAAGTGATCACCGACTAAAACCACTCTCTGAAGTCCTGGCCTTCCAGCAGCGAACTTCTGCATCGTCAAAGGCAAAAAAGTCTCGATCTCAGTAATCTGGGCGGCTTCTTCCATAATGACGTTGTCGTAGTGGAACTTGAGGGCCGCAATCTCGCCTCTGCGGATGGCTGCATGCGTTGTGGTCATAGCAATGATACGAGCTTCGTTGGTGAGAAGATAGTTCGCTTTATCGCGGTCTCGTCGAAGAATCTCGAAGGGAAGAGCATCCGCTAGTTCTGAGAAAATCCGAGAGATGTGACGAAAGCAGCCCTGTGCAATATCCAGGACCTGAGTCCGGTCTGCGTCGGGTGGGAAAAGTGGTTGTGGTGCATCGTAAAAATAGTTGTAGAAAGGAAATGCCGCGACGAGGTCGGCCGCAGTGGCTTCGTCATCGTCAGCGACCTGTAAGAACTTCTTCCACGTCGGTTCGACGTAGACAGTGTTGAAATATCCCGCCGTCTCTGCCGAGTTCTCATGAGCGCCAGGAGCACCAAAACTAGCCGCGAGCTTCTTGACTTCCAGAAGATAACGGTCACGGTTCTCTAAGAATGATTCGACACGTCCATATTTGCCGAAGTTGCCTTCGGTGTCAAGCTCCTCTTCACCGTGTCCCAGACGTAAGAGATGCCTTTCGTCGATATCCAGGGCAACAATCTTAGCAAACAGCTGGTTCAAAGCCTGGTTGCTGTGAGCTACCAGCAGCGTCTTTTGTTCGGGAAAATTATGATAAATGTTATTAATAATTTGTGTAGCGACGTCGGTTTTACCAGTTCCCGGTGGTCCAACGACAACGGTAAGCCCCGGTTGTGTTCCCGACATGATAGCCTCTGCCTGTGCCGGAGTGAATCGTACAGAGTTGAGCCGAGGTGCATCAACAGGATATGGTCCATTGTTCGGGGAGTTGTAGGTCGAAACTTTTAAAGTCTCAATCTCAGAGATCAGGGCAGGATCGGCATCTCGACGACGCTTCTTGGACGGTTTGGCACCTTTGGGGGCCTCCTGCTTGTCAACTGACTCCAGCACATAAGGAGGAGGAAAGCTCTCCGAAACTTCGGTTCCTGGGTCAACAATCTTTCCAGGCAGGCTTTCGATCAGATGCTGCCAGTCAAGGAAGGTGTCCCGAAAATCGACCGCTTTTTCTTGGTTGCCGAGGTTCTTATAATTGGCACTCGCCGGGTCCCCATATCCCAGAAAGACTTCGTAGAGCCACGAAGGTAGGGGAACCTCCGACAGAACGAGGCTTCGGATTGATTCGAGGACAGGCTTGAAGTTGTTCTCTCTTCTACCGCGCCTAAGGAGTAAGTTGATCCGCTGATACACGTCCGGCTTCCCGGTCGCTGTTCGTTCAGCGTCTTTCATGTATGTCTGTGGGTCAAGCTTGAGTTGAATACGCCGCTTACTGTCCAGATTGCTGGCCCCTTCTCTAACATGACGGCCCTTGTCGTCTGTGATTTGGATCACCTCGGCGGTCCGAACGGTCAATACGCCAAGTTTCTCTGCTTCTATGGGAGCCTCGCTGCCGTTGCTAAGAGGCTTCGCCACAGGAGCGTTAACGGCTAATAGGAAAACCACATCATCTGGGCGGAGAGAGTCCCATTCTCGACGAACGCCCTCGCCGAGCCGCCGGACATCGAACGATACTTCGGCTCGTACCATTGAAGGCTGGTCGTCGCCAACAAGAGCGGGTACCACCTCGATGATAGCCGGCTTCGAGACTGGCATAGCCATTCTAGAAAAGCCTGCGAAATGGGTTTCGCCTGGTCGGCTGGGTTCTGGCCGTAATCTTCGCAACGCGGACTCGATGTCTTTGCGGACGCCATAAAATGCTTCGCAACGATAAAGGGTAAGGGCCCTCGATAAGAAATCTCCAACCGAGAGATATTGCAAGTTCAGCTTGGGCAAGGCCATGGGTCGTGACCCATCATATGATTCGGCTTGCTGAAAGCCACCCTCGAACAAGGCATGTTCTGTCGGCGCAAGGCTCATGGTTCGCGCTGCCTCCTGAAATGATTTCCTCCGCTCAAAGGTCACTGCCAGTATCTCCATGAGAAGTTTTCGGGTAACGGGGAGTTCGAGGTTTTCGGGATACGACGATCGAAGATCAAGCAGTTTTACCAGATCAAGGATCTCATCATCCGTGAGAGGTCCGAGCAAAGCCTCCAATTCTTCCCTCTTCTCAATAGCCCCATAGTTGGACAAAGCCAGAACCGTGAGCTTCTCCTTGAAATGCTTAAGGGCAATCCTTTGGAGTTTACTCAACGAGGAGCAGTGTTGATTATATGCCTCTGCGCGGCTGTACTGAACCCCAGTTTGATCATCAATAGTAAAGAAATGATAGTGGCAATGGAGTGCGAAGAGGTCACGAAGAAGCGTGTTCTCCTCATCATTTACCATTGGAGAGAGCCGCATGGCCGGAATGAGATGGAGGTCCTGAAGAAGAGTCTTCACGTAGCGCCGGGTGGGCAACTGGCTGAGAAGGTCTGATATAAACTCGGTAAAGCGCTCACAGTAAAGCACCTGGTCTTACACAGGGTTAGTCCATGGAATCCAAACTTGCAATGTTGCTTTACTGACCTGGCTTGCTATTCTCCGTATAAAGCAACCCCAGGAAATCAAGGAGAAGCGTATACAGCCATGACCGCTCAAATCGAAGTCGTGCCTTGTTCGATTCATCCGCAGCATCGTAGCGTTTGTGGGCAGCCTTCCATGCTTTCCTTAGATGGGGGGTTTGGTCGAGTTTCGCTTCTCGGGCCTTGTCGATGGACAAATTGTGCCAGATGCCAATCGACACCAAAGGTGCGCACTCTTTCCTAACAATTGCACAATCAAGACTTTGGAATGAATGTATCAAGAAGCACAAAAGCTGGGTTCGGATTGCCGCTGGGAGCGTTCGATCGAGCATCATGGACAGCAACCGACGAAACAAAGATGAGAAATCAGTCGACCTCTCCTCGAAGAGCCCTACCAGCAGTTAGCCAGATGAACCGAACCGCAAGCAGCCATATATACCCCATGTTTCTAGGTGTTCTCGTCGTTTCACGTTAACGATCAACGCAATTAACAACACATGGAAATTGGAAGCTTCTTCATTATATCCAGGCCATAAATAACTAGGCCGATTGCATCAGCGCATGCAGGTCTCGATAAAATCGCGTGAAGGTGCTTACTTCTCTAACGTCTGCAAACTCTCCAAGAGCAGCAGAGATTTGTACTGAAAACCCTCGCGCTCAAGTTGATCCCAAATATTCTGTTTCAATACGTCATTCTTGACTTTGGGCTTCGCAGCCTTCTTCCCAGGCTTCAGCCAGTGTTTCCGCGCCACTTGAACGAATTGATGTTCTTCTTCTTCAACTTCTGCAGGAGTCGGGCGCCCGTCCGTTGTCGCTGGCGGTGGCTCAGGTTCCTTCCGGGCCTTCGCAGCGCCGCTGCTCCTGAGCCGCTTCACGTTAGGCATCGTCGGAAGCGTATCGCGTCATAGGCTGACCAAATCCTCAAAGGAATTCGTGTGGGTAGAGAGTCGTTTGCGATGATGTGTATTGGTTTGGTTCGGTACAAATTGCGATTTCGGATTGGCCCGTAGAGCAACAGCCTTTGCATGCGCTGGAAATTTCAGCCTCGCAGTGACCCACACAAAGCGGCTGTTCTAGCTGGCCAGGGCGCTAAGGCAAGTCAGGACCGCCGCTAATAAGGTCAGTAGTAGTGACTAAAGAAAAAATATTGACCTGCAGCCTTGAGCAGGCTAAACATTTCAGTATAATAATGACACAGAAGGAACCAAGATAGAAAGATGTGTAGTTGAGCCCTCGGACAAGACAGACAGAATACAAGAACGATATCTTATTGAAGATAAGCCAAAAAGAAACGACAAGGATGAGATTCGAACTCACGCTCCCGAAGGAAATGGCTTAGCAGGCCATCGCGTTAACCACTCCGCCACCTTGCCTCTGGTTGATGAATATGGTCGTCCCAATGGTATCTATTAGCCACATATTTGGGGTATACAGCGAGTAAAAAAGGACATGTCATCATGTCTCAGACACGGGAGAGTCAAGGATGAATACGATAGATTCGACAAGGATGAGATTCGAACTCATGCTCCCGAAGGAAATGGCTTAGCAGGCCATCGCGTTAACCACTCCGCCACCTTGCCCTTTTATTGTTGCCGTGGCCTCGAAAGTTTGTCTGATATTGTCCTCAGGCAAGGGAACTGTGATGTCTATGTTTACTGTGTAGGTCTTTAGAGACATTCGCGGCCGGGTTAGGTGCAGGGCGTCTACAGTCAGCTCCGGCCTGTCCTGGATGGGCCAATTCCTCATTTAGGTTCGGGTCTACTCGTTCTTTGAACCTCGGCAAATTTCAGGCGGTCTCGGTCAGGTTACGGGTTGTAATCTCTTCCAATCTATTTTTGTCTATCCCTTGGAGTTGTGTAATGGGCACAACAACGAGGTATTTGCCCCACTAGCCTGCAGAATACATCAGTGGGTACAAAAATGGGTGAATAAAGTCACATAAATGCTCTGAAACAGGATGCAGCTCTATGTAGTACAGAGCATTAGAGTGACTTCTGTATTATAGAGAAGAAGTAAAGTAAAAGGTATCTATAATATAGAGCTTTTTATTGGTACTAATCCCTGTTGGTGACCGCGTTGTGCCCATCACATTCCAAGGGACAGCCAAATGAGCCAAGTAATCGTTATCAAAAGAGCCAGCGATCTCTTGTTAGCGTGGAATAGGGTCTTCTCAAACATTGGTTGTCTATCTAATGTCTGCCTAGATTCAACCCTCGGTTATTGTTCCTAGCCCGCTTCCACCTCGGTTGCATCCCGTCTTGATGATTTTAGAAAGGTTTGCGCTGAAGATATATACTAAGCTAAAATGAGAACTGGTAAACGATGCAGTGCATCCTCAATGGGGTTGTTTTGGTTACGTGCCGGCATGAATAAACGAAGAGCCAAGAACGAAAATGTGGGTGTCGTAGGGGGCATCGACATGATTAGGCGATGAAGGTACAAAGACGTCAGCCTAGGGGGTCAGCCTGAGTGAGCTAACCCTATATAATACGAAACAAAAATCTGACTTATAACTAAAAATGGCAAGGTGGCGGAGTGGTTAACGCGATGGCCTGCTAAGCCATTTCCTTCGGGAGCGTGAGTTCGAATCTCATCCTTGTCGTGTTTAATTTTTTAGCTCACTGTTTTCTTTTTTTCCAATGCACTAAACCCTTGGCGCGAAGTCATTCACGTACCTTGATCCCCGTCCAAACCCTGATGTCAGCGCAAGAGGTCAGAACCTTAGGTATCAGACTTCGAGCTCAAGTATATATAATACCTGCAAAACATCCCAGCAAATCAACTCGATCATATTCCGTGCCTCCTCCAGCACCCTCCTCCGCTCCCGACCTCAGAAACGACTTTTCGGCACATCCATTTATCTGTGTCTGTTCGACGGCGTTTTCCTTTACATAACGACGTTCAGCCGCTTTCATAATGCCGGCGCTGGACGATGGCAACCCAGGTGTCGCTGCCGTCACAGCCTTCAGCCTTCTCCTGAAAGAGCTCTTGGAGCAAGCTGCGATTGCGAAACAGACCTCTACTATCGAACCAGCTCTCAATAAGTCCGACTTTGATGACATCTCTGGACGTGTAACATCCACCGTATCCCAGCTCAATAGTTCTGGAGGCCAGGATGGCACCAACGAGCAGATCAAAGCGTGGCAGTTCGCCGTAATTGAGACTGCCGCGCGAGATCTCTTTGACCAGCTGATCGTACGCATAATAGCTTCTCCCGTGTTACGCGCCGCGCTGACCAGAACAGGCAACAACGGAGATAGAATCACCCGACTTTGTCAAGATGTGGAACTTGCTCGATATCCTCTCCATTCTCTCCGACGACGGGCAATGCGACCCAGCTCTTCTATTTTGGCTCGCCGAATATCTCCTCGATAGCCAAACAATCGCCGGCTGTCGAAAGATTTTTGACTTCCTCGAATCGAGACGAGAACGCATAACGGCAAATCACTTCAAGCAGAAGCAACTCATCATCTTACGAAGCTGCAATGAATTACTACGCCGCTTGTCGCGGGCGGAGGATACGGCTTTTTGTGGCAGAGTGTTCATCTTCATGTTCCAGAGCTTCCCCCTTGGCGACAAAAGTTCCGTAAACCTACGAGGCGAATATCACTTAGAGAACGTCACAGCCTACGAGACAACGCCAGCTGATGGAGATTCCAAAATGGACGTTGATGCACCGATCAATGGAACCAAGGAGCAAACGGACCTCAAATCCAAGACTGTAGCCTTCGACTCCGGCAAACCCCTGAGCCCTGACGCATTATACCCTTTGTTTTGGTCTCTCCAAGAGAGCTTCAGTCAACCGAAGAAGCTCTTCGAGCCGGCTTACTTTACCTCCTTCAAAGAAAACCTGAGCGCCACTATGGCAGTCTTCCAGAGCATCCGCAACGACCAGGGCTCGCGGAAGTTAACCGACGATTCTAAGAGAAACCTTAAACGCAAGCGCGACGATAGCGCAGATGAAGACACGACGAGCGCTTTTAACCCCAAGTATCTGACGAGTAGAGATCTTTTTGAGCTTGAGGTAGGCTTCAGACTCTAAGGCCCAGGCAGACACATTGCTAACGTGTATTCATAGATTAGCGACCTATCCTTCCGACGTCACGCCCTAGTGCAGGCCCTGATCATTATGGACTTTCTTCTATCCCTAAGTCCTCAAGCGCGAGAGAAGCTATCCCCAACTACCTCGACAAACAAGTCCGTCATGTATGTGGACCAGGTCTTAAACGAGGATGATGTGCGTCTTGCCCCTTTCGTGGTCTAATATGATACTGACAGCTGGAAGGCGAAATGGGCAACGGATATGAAGAAGTCGATAGCAGAATATCTACGACAGGGCTCCGATGGGCCGTACTTTTATCGGATGGTCGAGACTGTCCTCGCTAGAGACAAGAACTGGGTTCGCTGGAAGATTGAAGGCTGCCACTCGATAAAGCGAGATCCTGTCTCCCCTGCCAGCTTCGTAGAAGCCAGGAGCACTACTCAGCGAACAGCCACAAGCAAGCGTCTACGGCCGGTACCCATGGGTGCGGTGCCACTCGACTTTTTGCGAAGTGAGGATGCGGATACTGCGATGGAGAAGCTCAAGGTACCGGAGAGGTACCAAATTCCCGAGCTCGACGGCTTCAAGAGGAAGATTGCCGATGACGATTTCGAAATGGAGATGTCTACTAATGGTGAGACCAAAGCCGCCGTTATCTCAGGCAAGGCGAGTAAGAGCTGGCGAGCCCTACGAATTGCGGCAAGGACGAAATTGGCGGCATTTGACAAGATTGAGGATCCTAAGAAGATCAACGTAGTTTTCGAGGAACTTAAAGAGGATGATGAGGGTGACGATGCTGCCGAGGAGGAGATGCCCATGAATCGCGATCCCATCATTATTTCAGGGCCCGCAGGAGTTGGCAAGACGACTGTTGTAGGGAAACTAATGGAAGCTCACAAAGGCGTATTCGCGATGGTAATTCGGCATACAACACGAGAACCTTTAGACGGAGAGGTCAACGGCAAGGCCTATCACTTTGTCAAAGCGCAGGAATTCAACCAGCTTCGTGATGGGGATCGGTTGATTGAGTATGGCACACGGGATGGCGCAGACTACGGGACAAGTATCAAGGCGGTCGATGCCGTCACTGAGGTTGGCAAGGTCCCCATCATCGAGTTGGATCTCGAGGTAAGGAGCAATCGCCCCTGCAATATGTGCTCACGCCAGGTATATGCTAACGTCTCCCATAGGCCGCACAATATGCCAAGGACATGGATTTTCAAGCCCGCTACATCCTAATCAATCCCTCCACACCCGAAGTTTTCTCTGAGCGCCTCAAAACCGCCGGCAGAGAGGACTCGAATATTCAAAAGATTCTTGAGAATCTATCCTCCCACCTCGAGGGGCCCAAGCTCGGTGAACTGTTCAATGCCGATGTTACGAACGAGGACTTAGATTCATCATCGAAAGCATTGGAGGCGATTATTTATGAGAACGGAGAGGCAGAGTTAACCAATGGAAATGGCGGTTCGGAGTTGAAAGATGTGCCAGCCGAAGACCGGGAAGAGACGCAAGAGATAGCAGAGAAATCATGAGGCGGAACAAACAGACAGCAGGGGAGCTTGATACAGCCATCTATGTGTACGATAGACTTGACGAGCCATTTCTTGGGAAGGACGGAATTGATACCCAACAGTGCCATCAATCCTTTCCCCTACATTTCTCTCATCTGGGCAAACCATTTAATCACATCCTCAATCATTCGGTGATACGTCCTCATCAGGGCCTCGTGCCTCACAAATATGCAACACCAGATGCTTTAGTTGAGCCTTTAAATCGAGTGGAATTGAATCAACCTATGCCATAAAATCGACCCGACTAAAGTAGTACATCCCAACCAGCTGGATGAAAGACCGAGCGTAACACAATCTTTCAACTCAACCAATCGTCAAAAACCAACACAGAAAACCAGGCATGAACATAGGGGCACAAGAGTAACAGCAGTTTTAATCCTCGTCAGAAGATTCTTCCGACTCAGCCTCAGCGAGCCAGGTGAGGAAGGGCTCAGCGGCCTTGCGAACCTTCTTGGAGGTAGCAAGGTCGGTATACTTCTTGCTAGCCTTGGTTCCCCACTTGGTCACAACTTCCTCACTGACCAGATCGTGATGGTAGTACAGCTGGAGAATCTTGACAACCTGCTGGTACATCTCGGGATGGTCCTTGCTGAGAGATCCGATGAGACGTTCGGTTCCACCAAGCAGAGCCTTCTCGTGGCGCTCAGAACTGATGACCTGTGCGAAGTTAGTGAATGATGATTGTGACACGGGCGAGCTGTGTGAACGTACCTGCTTCAGCATGCCGGCACGTTTGGGAATCTGGGCAGCGAAGTTCTGGTCGAAAACAGTCTGGACGAGCACAAGAACTGTACGGTGCTTGCCCTCGATGCCCAAATCCTTGGCCTTCAGATAGATGTTGAGGGAGTCAACCTTGTCAATGCCACCCTGAGCCTCGGCTTGTTCCTGAATCCAGTTTCCAAGCTCGTCATAGATGGTGTTGCCACCAGCCTCACCATCCTCGTCATCCTCGTCTCCCATATTGAGCTTCTGCTTGAACTCGCCAGGGAGGGAGGCCTGACGGGCCTTGACGGCCTCCTCGCTCATATCGACGGCCCACTCATGGTCCTTGACTTCAACCTCGTGATCGGCCTCGGGAACCTCAGCCTGTATCTTCTGGAACTCGTCGTCACTGCCAGCATCCTCGGCGTCATCATTCTCATTGGAGCCGTCCTCGGAAACCTCATCACTGCCCTGACCATTCTCCTTGTTGCCGTTACCATTCTGTTGCTTGGCCTTGCGAGCGGCCTTGCGTTCAGCCTTATCTTTCTTGCCTTTCTTGGGCTGATTCTTCAGAATGAAACCGCTGAGTTTAAGACGAAGGTCGACATCAGTGCGCTGGCCACAAGCCTTGCAGTCAAGTACAATGCGGCCATCTTTGATAACTACGTCGGTCTCAGGGTTCTTGCACTTCTTGCAGAGAACGAACTTGTTGATGAAGCCATCGAGGTGATCCTGAAGCTTGGCGGCGTCGTGGGCACCGTTGATAATCCAACGATCATCTTTGGGGTCAATATTTGTCTGAGCGCCAAGCTCGAAACCAAAGTATTTGATGACGTAGGAGCCAGGACGGGCGAGAGAAGCGGCGACGCTGCTCAGGTTGACGACGACGGTCTTGATGCCGTTTCCTTTGCCTTCAATTTTAGTCTGAAGACGCTCCATCTTATAACGGTAGAAAGCGTCGCTGACATCGCGGCGAACGTTAACGAGAGCCATGGTGACGGTATTGAGAGTACTTTGAATAAAGGGGGATACGAGGCTATTAATGCTGGGTTATCAATGCAACGAAAGCGTCATCAAGGGCCAGGATGAGAGCGAGAGCGAGGGCGAAAGCTGAAGCCAGAGCTGTGAGGGCAAAGCTGAGAGAGAGCCGGGTCGAGCGACGGGTGGAATTACTGCTGATAAAGACTTTTGATTGACATAGGGGAAACCGGATGGATTCGACAAGGCTGGGGGACAGAGGCAGGCATGAACTCGAGAGGTAGATTATCAACCGTCGGAAATGTCGGGGCTACAGGGCTTCCGCGGTATGCGAAATAACTGCAGGGTAAAGAGGTGTCTGGACACGGTGAACTGGTCGTGCTGATACATAAACAACAATGTGCTTGACAGCGATATTATTGATCGAGGGTTTTCCACTTTGGGGAAGATCTCGTGAGGATAGTGACGATCGTCGACGAGGCGAAGAAGCTGTTGACGGCTTGGTCGGTCCAAGGCGGGAATCGACGTCGAGACGGGTAGATGCTTGAGGTCAGGTTGTAGGAGGCGGATGCCGGGAATCGGGTGGGAGGTGACAAGCGCTGCGACTGATGGAGAGCCGGCAGGCAAAACTTGCGCTACAAAGTCTCAAGAGTTGATATTGGAGAGGGAAAGACGATGGTGGTCACGATCTCTGGCGGGAGGTGCAGAGTTTTGATGGAGAGAGAGGAGAAGGAGAGGAGACGGTTTAGGGCCAGACGGGGAATTTGGGCCGATATTCGAGACACAATGGGGCAGGCGGCAAGGTCATTGGGCGAGCCAAGGTGGGCGAACCTTCTTTGCATCCTGAGAATATACGCCGGGGTGACACTAGTAAAGGACAGATGCCGTTTCAGAGAGCAGCACTAGGTGGCTATCAAATGCACAGCATCACCTCCGAATCAATCAGACATTCAGAGGCACAGAGCACCCGCTGGGCGCGCTTCGTACAGCATCCCATCGACTCGATGCGCTGTACTCCCTACACGGCATCACTGGAAAAGTGCGCTGTGTTACCCTTCGGGCGCCTAGACGTCAAGTCTATGCGCTGCGATCCGTTTTCCAGCGCGCACGCGCTAATCACGCAGCCCTTCGAAGAATTTTTTTTTGAGCCGCCACTAGCTTCGCACTTCGGTCACGGGAGGGGTCCCTCGAGCCACCCGTTCCCGTCGTAACCCGTGGCTGCCCTTAGGTTCGGATTTAAGTCAAGCTCTCTTCCTAAACTACTTCACATGCATCACGAACAACCCCACCAAATCCTACTCTCAGTTCCAATATTATAGAGACCACATGGATACTTCAACCTCTCGCTGGTCACTGAAAATCCGCCCGGCTCTGCTCGAGCGGCACGAACTTCAACAGACATCTCTGACCGAGCGGCCGAGATGAGATGAGTTGGTCCGACATGGCCATGGACTCGCTCTTCATCGACCCTTCAGGCTCCGTGCTATACTTTGAGTAAACATCACGAAGCAGCGTCTTCATCTCAGCTAGCGCGAGGCTATGTCAACATTGCACGTCAGCCCGTGTTATGTTTTACCAGAAACGTATCGAGTCGCCACTTACTGTTTTCCAACACAGCCTCTTCCTCCACTGGAAAAGGCAAACTGCAGTCGCTTCCTCTCTGCGTCACCTTCCGTCTCCAGCCAGCGGTCAGGATCAAATAGCTCCGGGTCGGGGAATACGTCTTCGTTGATTCGATGAACTGAAAACGCTTGGCAGCTGACAATGGTCTTCTCGGGTAAGGGGTATCCATCGATGATACGGCCACCTGCGGGAACCATGCGAGGCAATGACATGGGAATGGCGGGGAAGCAGCGCAGTCCCTCATTCACGACAGCGTCGAGAAAAATCAAGTCGTCCAGGGATGAACCCAGGCCTCTCTGCATCTCTTCCTGCAGTCGTCGCTGAATCTGGAGAGATCGCGGCTGGGAAAGCTCCCACATGAGAAAGCACAGCGCGTCGCCAGTAGTGTCGATACCGGCCGCCATGTGGTCGAGGCACTCGGCTGCCATGTCGACTCTATCCAGCACAGTGCCTTTCTCCTCCAAGCGGCTAAGCAATGTGAAGTCGACAGTTTTGCCCCGTTTGGCGTTCTCCAGGACATAGCTGTCCGCCAATGGCGTCTGCCGAGGCTTTGCAAAGAACGCCAGCAACCTAGACATCAACAGGTGCAGGATAGGGCTGTAGTGAAGGACGAGGCGGTCTATGTCTGGCTTTTAGCTGTGCTCTCGTGCTGTTCCCAGGGCTGCACTCACTCTGGAGACTGTCATCAGCGGCCACTTGGTGCATCATCTCCTCGTCTTCCTTTTTCCGGAGGCAATCTGTGCCATACGGGTGAAACAGGTGATGAGTCACACAGTCGCAAGCGTACGAGTGAAGAGCTGTATCAGTCAGTATCTAATCAATCGGTGGGGGGAGGGGGCGCCTGACCCATCTATCTAGTAGTCAGTTACCGATTTCAAGGCATCAGAGATGCTCAACATACGAAGATATCAGGAGTGCTATCAGCTGCGCTGATGCACCGCTGGACAAACCGCATGGACCGCTCCTGCACGCCAGCAATAGAGCTGCTTCTCATGATGTTGGTTTTCGCATACCGATCGCCGATCATGCGCCTACGCTTTGCATGCTAGTTTCCCGCATCAGAAAATCATCGTTGGATACCGTCGGGCACTTACCGGTGTTTTGTCCAGCGTCGAGAACATGGTTCTAGCAACCATCAGTATTGGTCTACATCAACTTGTCTCTCGATGACGCCTCACCTCCTTCCGTACACCTGAAAGAGATTGTAGAACTTAGACTTGTCATAGCCGCTGCCCCCGGATCCATATATCTCCTTCAGCGCACCGGGGGAAGTGAAAGACACCTCGTTAGGAGCAACACGAACCACAGGCCCATACTTCTTGTGAAGTGCGTGGACGTAAAGGGTGCGGTTGGCCTTAAGCTCATGCCACTTCAGCACCAGGGAAGTGAAGTTGGAGACAAGCGGCCCCGGCACTTTTCGAACTGGCGATGTGATTTGGAGGGCGACGTGGAGGAGCAACAGCAAGGCCGTTGTGACGGCAATGAACAAGGGCGATAGCATCAACATGGTGCCGAGTCTGATTCCAAGCACCGCATCAAAGATTCAAGCGCGGCGAAGCGACAGAGGTCGGGATGTTGAGATAATGTAACAATCCGGGGCGACGTTCCCATATTAGAGTGGCTATTGAACTTATTACTCATTGACGAAGGACCCGGCCCGGTCGTTATCAGGTCTGACCTCCACTTTCTCCCCGCAAACTCTTGTGGTCAGTGTACGAAGTCCAGACTGAGGTTGGTGGCAGAGCTAGTCGTATCCTCCAGCATCCAGCCATTAGTAAAGCTTCTACATTTACAGTTCTCCCTTGCCATTTCCATCGGTACTACCTTTGGCCGACCCCCGTCCAAAGAAACTGCTGATCCAAGCAATACCGGGAATCTCAAACTTGGCCGCTGGCGGATAGTCCCTCCCGTTGACTTTGGTCCTTGGTTGACATGTGCACCACTGATCTTCCGACACGCCGGTCAGGGCTTGTGGGATATGTTCTCCGCAACCGCGCCAGGACTTCTTTGCTATTCCATTGAGGCGGTTGTTAATGATGCTCTGTCATGGCGCCAGAGGGTAACGGGCGCGTGTTCGTCTTGATTCAAGCTTACAGCAGGTTGGACAGGTAGCCCTGAAGCACATGGCGGGGAGACAAGTTCGTAATGTTTACGAAGCCGACGTTGCTGGTTTGTAGAATTGTAAATGGTGAAAGCATCAGTCTCTTCGAGGGGCAAGGCATATGAAGCTACCATTGGTATAGGACGTGTGTGCTCCCCGAGATGGGTGGAGGATTCGCCGACTCTCAATGTTTTGTTACTGTGGATGGAGTGCCAACTAGTTCCATGCCCAGAATGTCGGCGACCTCAGCTACCCTAGACTGTGCAAGACATACACTAGACACGTCGGAGCACTGTCTGTCTGCTCACTACGCCGTCCCATCAACAGGGAAGACTTGCGGGCGCAGCAAGCCCGGTGTGGGATCGCAGGTGGTTCTATAAATAGGGAGAGCTGTTGGTCATCTATCCCGCGGCCTGATGGCAGTGCCATGGTGGCATCAATTCGTCACGGCACATCACGCTGGCGAGGTATGCCGCGAGCCAGTTCTCGGTGTATATTGTTCCGCCGGACGGAGAATTTGCTGAACAAGGAAGGCCGGAGAAAAGACAAGCCCTGTATTTGTGCGAGGACGTCATGTGTAAGCGTGAAATGGATCGTGGTGACGGGGACAATGAATGGTCCGAACT
>JAMYIC010000913.1:0-19747 GCA_024112705.1 Microcera coccophila
GGTAATCGGATCTTCCCTCAGTTCTGGAAGCCTGCCGCTTTAGTGCCTGCATGACGACGGGGCCGCTACAACGTCAACGGGGCCGCGGCAGTCTTCGAACTTTGACCCAGAGATTTCCTGGGCCATCGCAATGCAATATAAACTGCCTTTGACCTTTGAAAATTATTCATGGTCGTTGTGGTATTTTCTTTGATAATATAACTTTTAAACTACTTGTATAGTGTACGAGCTTTCATAGCATGTCGTGTCACTCCTCCCGCCGGCGGCATCCCCCAGCCACCCATTTTCACAGTCGCCAGCTGCCACATCAGCGACTGGTTCTCATCAAACCATCACTTATCTCTTCCCAAGCTCCCACTGGGTAACAACTATCAATTTCTTACCCCTAAACACCACATGGTCGAATCTACCAGCGAGTACAGGTCGCGCAGAGCCTCTTGAGTGCAAAACAATCGGACCTTGTCTCGTCGAGTCCGAACGTTTGTGAGACACAAGCGTCTTCACATTCCAGCGGCCTGACCTCTTCTCCCAGCAGAAAATAACGATGCGGCACTATCCGCCAGGCTTCGTCTCTGCCCTCTCTCTCCTCCTACTTCTATCACAGGTGTCAACAGCCGAAGACGCGCTCCCGACGGCAGTCAAGAAGCTCTCCCCCGACTCGTCCGAGAAACTTCTCCCCGAACACCTCGCATTTGCGCCCCTGCCTCACCTGTCTCCGCGCGAAGCTGCTGCTGCTGCGGTTTCATTCCTTGACACCCAAGATGATCAGCTCAATGACACCACCCGATTTTTCCGACCTGCCTTTGCCCTCCACTACGACGAGAGCGAGGCGCATCTGCTACGGCGCGCCGCCGAAGTTCTAGCTTTATTAGACAGAAGACAGGCTTGTCCGTCCGGGATGAACAGCTGCGCAGATATAGGATCCCCAAACAAGTGTTGCCAGGCTGGATCCTATTGCGTTCAGGTCACGGACAACACGGTCGGGCATGTGGCGTGCTGCCCGAGCGCAGCAAGTTGCGGAGGAGCAGTTGGAAATTGCCCATCGGGTGCTACAAGCTGTCCAGCGGATCTTGGCGGAGGCTGTTGTATTCCAGGATATGTTTGTCAGGGCGCTGGCTGTAAGTCAAAACGCGGGCAATGTGTGCGTGATGTAGAGGCTGATCAACTCCAGGTGTTCCAAGTGCTGCTGCCACCAGCACTGAGACCTCGGTCCAAACTTCTCTACAGAGCCGAGGCGCTTCAACCATCACAACAACACGGACGACTACCATTGGAGGCAGTCCTACTCTCGTGGTTGTCACCCTCACCGTGACAGAAACCCCTTCCGCGGCACCCACCACCCGGACGTCGACTCAAGTTGTGACAGCCTCAAGCGACGGATCCGCTACGGGTGGCGCCCCTTTCCGTCCCATCAGCTCGTCCACCGAGACCAACCCTCCGGAGGCCACATCTACCTCTGACACCCAAACTGGTTGCCCCACTGGTTTCTACGGTTGTCTCGCAACCCACGGCGGCGGCTGCTGCCAGACGGACAGGCAATGTGACACGTACTCCTGCCCTGCTCCATCCACAACTATCATCTCCGATGGTCATACCGTCGTCGTCCTCGCTACCGACGTTCCTACAATCACGGCGAGCTCAACGTGTGCGAGTGGCTGGTTCCTGTGTAGTCCTTCGGCCGGACCCGTGGCTGGGTGTTGTCCTGACGGCTACGATTGTGGGACGGCGAGCTGCTTCACCTCTCAAGCAAGTAGGACAGCTGATGTGCAGAAGCAGTTCCCGAAGAAGAATGCTGCCGAGACTGAGACTCCGTGGATAACGTTTGGTGCGCTAGCTACTGCGCTATCTTTATTGATTTTGGTCTAAGATTGCTGTACATCTATTGGCCATGGTTGAAGTTGCGGATCTCAAAATAGGCGGGTGGCTAGAGACATAACATACGTAAGAAGAACACATGACTTGGAAGTGGGAGCATCCGTATCGGCTGATTAGGTTGTGCTTAGAGTTCGAAGATACCCTTGTACCAGCTTAATGAATTATTTGACCATGAACCTACCCTATTGAGTTCGGCTCTTTTTTCTATGGAAAACACCTCCGAAACCTTGATGAAAATGCCGAGAACGAAAACCATGTCCTTATTTTTTAAACAACCTCAAGATCCATCATTAATATTGGAGGCTACCGGGGTAATGAGAAAACCCTCCATATCAACATTCGGTATAGAATTACCGCCGGTCATCTTCGAAGTGAGTCAATACTTTTCCATAATGAACTGCTCAGAAATCTAGGTGCTTAACATCGAGTCTCATGCTTTGCCCATGGCCCCCGTCTCCAACAACAAGTCCCTCGACATCCCTTATCTCAGCATCCCAGCCTTACAACAGAAGGTTTCTTTCTCGTTTCCCGTCAGCTGAAGAAATAGAGGCCCGGTGATGCGAGAATAACATTTGCATACAGTTCAGACTGGCTGTAGCCTACTGGTTGGTTCTCTAAGCCTAGACCCCTCAAGGTATCAGACGTCCATGGATATTCGCTTACTTTCCCGCCATATGGAACCCAGAAGCCCAGTGTATACTTGATTCTGCTCAAGATGCCAGAGTTTCGGTGGGGACCCTGAGGGACTCCAACTTTACTATCTCATGAACCAGAAGGGTTCTAAACTTTCAATATTGTCTATATAAACAAGTGATCTCCCCTTCCCTCTGTCCGTCCTTTCTCAAAACTTCCCATCTGCATTATCCTTCTCAACCTTGCTACAAGTTCTGATCTGTCAAGCTCTCACCAGGGCATCACTAACCAACCGACATCGCAAAACTCTTTGACAGCTCAAAGTTTACATTGATCCCCTTATACTTTTACCAGCATGTCTACTCATCCGAATACGCCTTCCATCGCCATGAGACGAGCAACAGTGTTACTTAGTCTTTGTACTGCCTTCGCCACCGGATTCCCCACGGCCAAAAACGCCACACCTCATATGGCTACTGTCACCACACCTAAAGTCAAGGTGTATAAGTTTAACAAGACCCAGTCTCTCTCCGATGACATAAGCAATATCATCATTGGCCCTTCCATCCCTCTTTTTGATGACCTTAATGGAGACGGAATCAAGGATGCCGCTCCAAAGAACGAGACCAAGGGTCTCATCCAGAAGATCAGGAACATCTTCATGGGTCCTACCATCCCCCTTATCGATGACCTCAACGGAGATGGGATCAAGGATGTCTCTCCCAAAAACAAGACCAACTCAAGGAGACGGGTACCAGAAACATATGTCGATGTCAAAGGCCTGCAGCTTGCCGCACCAGCTAAACATGAACCAATGCATAGGCGAGGCGTCGACAAGGACACCACCTTCACCCTCGTCAACGCAACCCCCTACCGCTGGAGACGAGGCTATTGCCACGGATACCAACTCGAGCCTTGGTGCGAGAGAGGCTGGCCCGAGTATATTGAGCCAGGAGAGGCGTTTCAGCTTGGCCATGGTCGGCACGGTATGTACTTTTGGGACGCTGCTGGTGAGGTCGTCTACCATCTCGAGGGCACATCCAAACCTATGTCTTTTATGATCGAGCGACGCAATGGCAGGGCGAAGGAGGGATACGTCCATTTCCTCGAAGATCTCGAAACCACAGGGAACCCCAAGGGCCTCGAGGTCCACCTCGGTCTGCATCCCTACCCCGGTGGTGGCACCTTCATCCTCTCAGGCTTTGAGGGGGACTTCTACTCCACCAATTCCCCTGCCGGATGGATGCAAAGTCTCTATCCCGAGATCAAAGACCTTCCTCTTCGTGAAATCGTCCTGCCCCGTTCCCACCACTCCGGCCTGTGGTTGGTCAACTACTATTTGGCGCTCGGTAATGACAATAACGCCAAAACGCAGGACAAGGACCTTGACTTTCAGCTGACTGATGGCGGCGTTCGAGTCCTTGACCTTCGGCCAACTTCTGACGGGTATAGAACGTATGAATCCCACGGGTCGTTCGTCCTCGGCACATGGAACGGCGTCGTCGGCGCGACTCTAAAGGAGATGATTGCCACCGTCAACTCATGGCAAGATAAATACCCCGGCGAGCTGATCATCTGGGACATCCATCCCACAGACGCCTGGTACGCATATGGTTTCGACTTTTACGATATGCGGTATCGAGATCGCGTCGTGATGTACCGCGAGTTCAAGGGCCTTAGGAACCGACTCAGTGTGCCCGACGACGAGGACCTCACCCAGTGGCCACTCAAGCGCTTCGTCAACGAAAAGAAATCCGGAGTCCTCATCCGTGTCGACGAGAGTTGGCTTCGCTTCCCCGGCTTCCCCGGCGGCGAGGAGGGTTTCGTCAGCAGCGTCAACCTACCTTATAACCACCGCTGGTCCGACGCTGGCGGGTCTGACGAGATGGCCAAGGACCAAATCGAACACATCGCCAAGTATCGACCCGCACGCGACTCCAAGATATTCTTGTCGGACTGGTTAGTCACTCAGAAGGGTATCGAGGTCCTCGGTCCCACAAGCATCATGCAGATGAACCGCCCCGTCTACACCTCGCTGTATCACGAGTTGTGGAAAGCGTTGAACGACGAGACTTATCCCAACTGGATCTCGATGGATGGCATTCATTCGACTGAGCAGAAGGATTTCATCGTGGCGATGAATCACTGTCTTGTTGCTAGGAAGTGTGGTCCTCTTGGAGGAAAGGTGAAGGGGTTGAAGAGGAGCGAAGTAAGCGGCTCCCTAGGATGAGCGTTCTTTTTTTTCTTCTTAGAGACAAACTCAAGAAGTGACCTGGATTGAGCGTTGTTTTTGTCTTAGATTACTTGACCGCGTTGGCTTAGGTGAGATTGGATTGATACCCATACAGCATTGTATGACTATGCATCATTAGGATGAACAGCGGGTTCAGTCGGGCCATATAAGACATGGCGTAGACTAAGATGTGACCAAACAAATTGAATTCAGATTAACAAATGACCTTCCTGTTCTATGGGCTCATGCAATGATTGTTCTTTCGTGATGACTGATTTCATAATTAATGCCAATGTTCCCTATCCTCCGTCCTCAGCACTTGAGTGACGTCTCTATAAATCGAGCGTTAACTTATCCACAATTCCCTTCTAGTAACCTCTTGACGTTCCCAAATTTGTGTTCAAGGGTGAAATCCCAATAGTCTTGAGGGGTCATCTCATCAGCTCACCAGCTTTCCAGGCACCTTCTTGTTCAAACCACTTCTTAATCACCTATGCAGGCGTTCCCTGTCCCCTCCGTCGACGGACGAGTTCGGATAGTCTTTTCGCGGGCTTTTCTGTGGAACTGTCCGTCGATGGGCTTTGTGGAGTTTGATTTCGCCTGTGAGGCCTACAACAGCACCCCATAGCAGCATGCAACAAGAAGGCCACATCTGTGAATATGGCGGCCAGCCACATGAAAACAAACATCTTGGTCCCAATATTAGCTGTGATGTTCAGCTGATTCTGGGCCGTCAGGGCGATCTTAAAAGCGACGCCGATGACTGTCGCAATTATTGCCGCGACTGAGACAAGAACGGCAGCAATGGCGCCGAGAAGGGAAAGGACCAAGCTCCACCATCTACTTCGGATGGCCAGAGGTGACGCGAAGATGAGAACGAAGTTGACGCAGATGCTGGCGATGAAGAATGCAAACATAATCTGAGAGCCGACCCTGAGGAGGTTTAGGACGGTGATGGCCTGGGATGGCAAGGCGATCTTGGCTCCGGCGAGGAGTTCGCTGACGAGAACTTCGACCGGATTAAACCAGTAGAGCTTCTCCGGGTTTGAGCAATCGGTGACGCCTCTGCAGCACCGAGTCAGTACGCATTTCGTTCCGGAATGAAAGAAATCAGTAGCACTACGCTGAGACTTACACATCATTGTATCCTTCGCAAAAGTTCCATAATCCAACCTGGTAAAAGTCATGTAGCCCAAGCGATCTAGCTACACTATTGAGGAGGTTGGCGTTGGAAACCGAGATGGGTATAATATGAGAAACATCGAGTTTGTAGAAGTAGATGTCGTTCAAGACGCCGTTCTTGTGCGTATTTCCGATGATGACGAGAATGAGAAAGGGGATAGTGAGGAAGTAGAGAACGGATGCGGCAATGGCAGTGCGGCTGCGAGTCTTACCAGCCATTGTGATGGTGCGGAATTCCGGAGAGAGAGCCCAGGGCTCTTGACTCCTCGTAAGGAGAGTTCGACGTTCGAGGGGAGGGGAAGTACGAAGTAAGATAATACAGGAAACAGAAAAGAATTGGAAACAGAAAAGAAAGGATGTCCAACAGCTTCGCCAGCGAAGGTTTACCGGAACGCTCGATCCCTTATTTCGTCATTCATGCTCTCGCAAGAATTTCAGGCACGTCGCGCGCGCCGGGGATGACCAGAGATCCCAGTCTCGTCGTTGTCAAGCCCCCCCCCACTATGCCGCGCTAAAGCGCATATCTTGATGTTGTGCGGGCCTGGCAGGCGCCATAGCGAGCCACTAAAACCCCCGAACGGCCCGCGCGACAGTGGTCGGCCTTCAGGGTCCCAATGCTGGAAGGCGATGCCGCTTTAACCTTGTCAACTGTCTGGGTCTGGCTTCCCGTCTCTTGTCACGGATGACGAGACTGCACGTGGTTGAGGCAGTTGTCCGGGTGATGCGGGAGCGATACGGCGTGGGGTCTTCACGATGCCCTCGCGATGTCTTCATAGTGTCTACAACGAAATGAATGTCATGCTTTGAAACCCCAAATGATCAAAAACCATTCCCGCGCCAAGCTTCGAGACGGCGAGTGTCACGAGAAGGAGGACGCACGTGTTCTGAGTCAGCAGGCGTTTGGTTGAGACGCCGCTAGCCATCTCACTCTTAAAGCGGCCATCGAATAGCGGCCAACCAGCCAATCGCAACAGGCCATGGGCACGGCAAAGGTCATTTGCTCCTGGCGGTTGATGAGACCATCAAAGAAGGCGCAGCACCTCGTGTTGTACAAGTGGATGATGGGCTGCATGGGCTAGAATAGGCTGGAGATGGGGCGCCGCCTTTCGTCTAAACCGCAATCTGGGAGCCCCGGCAGCCCTGATCCCAAAACCCGCCCCCGGTTTGATGCCGGGCGAGCCGGCTTGGTGCTGGACGGCCGGAGCCAAACGCTGCGGTTCAAGTGATTACGCGTTGCCGCTCGTCGAGAAAAGGAAATCTTGGACGACTCCGGATGCGGCGAGAGGTCCCAGTTTGACCCAGTTTAACCCAGTTTAACGAGCATGGGTCCCCATCATAGCTGGTAGTTCAGGTATCGGTAAATTCTTCAAGCCAGGGTAGCGAGAGGATGCTAGGAATAGGCACGTCTCGCTCGCTGGCCAAGCCAAGCGCTGCTTTGCGCCAGGTCTGCCTACCGGTCTGGGACGTCCATTAACAGCCCATATATGATTATGCCATGGGCCATCGACTGGCTCAGAGCCCATCATCATCAAACTGGCCATTATCAATACAATAATCCATCCCACTTGGCTCCCGGTCCTGAGGTTTGGATGTCGGATCGGCATCATCACCTTTCGTTGGCTTCTTCCCTTTTTCCCTGTTCAGGGGCCCAAACCCAGTGGACTGACCATGTCAAACGCATCCGTCTTCCATGCTTAAGACATCTTGACCTGATTTAAGTTCGCCTTGGTTTCAGAGACGAAAATTTCTCACTCTGAGCCTCGACTGGTTTTCGGAGCCGCCCAAGGTTTGGCCCGGCGTTGTGGAGACTTTATACTATCACCATTCAGCCAAATATATCAACGACAGTCGTGTCGCCGCACCCGAAAGCTTTGGGGCTTACACAGGCCCCTCTCGCCCGTTGCCTGCCATGAAGCTCACCTCGAGGGCGCTCGCTGCTCTCTCACTTTTGGCTTCCCATGTCGCCTCACAAGTCGTCTCGCTCTCGGCCTCGTCGGAGCTGACATTTGTGGAGGGAACAAGATCGGAAGAAATTATACGCCAAACAGGTGTGCCCACTGGGCCGTACGTCACATACACCAGCAAGATCACCCTCAACCTCCCCAACACTACCACCACCGAGTCCCAGAGCGCCTCGAGCAGTAGCACAATCACCGGTGTGATAACTTCATCCGGCACTACCATAGCAGCAAATCTCTCACAAACAGCGACGGGTCCAGCCGAGCCCACCAACACTCAACCGTGCAACAATTATGTTGAGCTCTGCAAGCGCAGATATAGCAACATCACCGTCGTCGGCACCCACAACTCCCCCTTTATACGGCCGGGGAACTCGGCATCCAACCAACAGCTAGACGTCATCACACAGCTAAATGACGGTATCCGATTTCTTCAAGCCCAGATCCAGTGGCCCAGCAACGCTTCGGTGCCTCACTTCTGTCACACTTCGTGTGATCTTCTCGATGCTGGACCCATCACGGACTGGTTGACGAAGGTGAGGGAGTGGGTTGACCAGCACCCCTACGACGTGGTTACCATCTTGCTAGGCAACGGAAACTACTCGCCCCCAAATCTGTACGCGCCCTACATAGAGTCGACGGGCATTCTCAAGTATACCTATCAAGCCCCTTTTCTACCAATGGCGCTGGAGGACTGGCCAACCCTCGAGGAGATGATTATCCACGGCAAGCGCGTGGTCATGTTCCTCGACTACATGGCCAACCAGACGGCGTACCCGTGGCTCTTGGATGAGTTCTCTCAGGTATGGGAAACGCCCTTCGACCCGTTGAACCAGTCATTTCCATGCACGGTGCAACGTCCTCCGGATCTGTCAGACGATTCAGCCAAGGACCGGCTCTACCTCATGAACCACAACCTCAACGCCGAATTCAACGTGTTTGGTGCCGAGATTTTGGTCCCCGCTGTGTCCTTGTTAAATCAAACCAATGGTGTGGAGGGCTACGGCAGCCTCGGATTGTCAGCCAACAACTGTCGCTCTGATTGGGGTCGGGCCCCCAACTTCCTCAACGTCGATTACTACAACTGGGGGTCGTATCCAGGGTCCGTGTTTGAGGCGGCAGCACGCATAAACAACGTCACCTACAATCGAACCTGGTGCTGCGGTACGGCGAGCGCCGCACCTCGGCTGGATCAGTCCCTGTCGTGGACGGCTTTGTTGGTGGCACTCTTTTCGGCTGCTATGCTTTTCTAGTTATATGCATGCTTGAGTACGGCATTTCGAAGCGGTTAGGTCTTCTTTTTTTATGTTAAATAGTGATATGGTGGACATCGTGTTTGAGCAAACTTGCAGATGTGGGTGGAATGGTACCCATGGTGACGTCTTACATGGAGTTGGTTGATTTGGATACGAATAATACCTAACGGCCTTTTTCTTCCATGGGTCTACGTTGCTCATTGGCACATAGATGGTGTTGGGCATACATACTCTCACAAGCATGTTTATGTAAATCATCTGACGAAGACAATTTTTCGTTGGGAGTCCGGCAACGTTGGCAAAGCGGTCTGAAGAATTAAGCATCTAATCGAGGCATACTTTTCAAGTCAATACGCGCTTCTTGTTCCATTCATCGACGTGTTTCAAGATTTTACATGCGCGACCGTACCCTTGAGGCGTCGCGTTCTACCCAAGGAGTTGCCCACTGCCCGCAAATACATGAGTTGCAACCTCACTAGACAATTATATTAAGTAGGTAAGAGTCATGGATAGCTACGGCAGCACTGACGAACACCCCCCAAAAAATGTAGGGGACATCAACCTTTGACAAAGATCTATCGTCTGGTCCAAGTTCTACAATCACGTCTCAGTATAGGGTAGGGTGACATCGAAAAAGTCATGCTCAGCAAACATCAGCCTGTGTGAAAACGGCACCTGCTGCCGGCCTTAGCAAATAATGTTGCCTATTATACTCCTACCAATTGAATGACAAAATTTGAAATGTAGCACGATAATGACAACTGTGGACCAGGGCTGGCGGCTTAGTCTCGGGAAGGATCGTAGTGGATTCGAAGATCGAGGGCCACACCATACGCCGCCGGGTTCCGTGCCTCGGGCGGCTAGATTACCGGGAAGGGACGCTATGAATAGTATACCTGAGCCGGCTGGTAGAGAGACACCTAGAACTTCGGCTGCACGCTGCTGGCACTGGGATAAATCAGAGCGTGTATCGAATCTAGGTTACAGGTTATAACATATAAAGATCGTAGGTCTGGCTGGAGCTCATCGCTTGGTAAGAGTGGTGGTGTAAGACCTCAAACCCGAAAAGGCTCTTTTCCCCGAGCTGAAGTCCTGACGCGACGGTTCCGCGCTTGCGTCGTAATCACTGGATGAGAGTGGTATAACTCCTATCAGTAACGTCTTTAGTGGATAATCGCCTTGTGGTCTTAGGCGACTGGGCACTGGCGGACAGCACTGGAGAGCACGAAGCTAGCGGCATGCAGCGTTCTTACACTCCTCAATTGTGGGGGAGGGGGAAGAGGCTGGGAGGCCTCGTCGACACTCGTGACTTTACCGCCCATTACCTCCCAGCACCCATGGTTGCCGAACCACTCAGGAGCTTCGGCGGGACGGGAGTTCGAAGAAACTCGCTCTAGGCTTGCGACTATCGACAAGCCCACTTGAGGGAATTGGGGGCTGAATATTAGGATTCCACTAGCCCGCTCCACTGCAGGACAAATACGTGGGGACCCCGACCAGCCCTACAGGGCCTGAGGCTCAATAGTTGAGACACGGATGTCCGAGCTGACCTGCCTGGGTACCTACCTTCGGTCCAGTCCTGCTCCTGGGTCTTGGCTAGCACCAGAAACTTCGTCTCTCGCTTCAATCGTCCCTCGTTCCGTCTTCAGCACTTCTCGCGACACCGTCACTCGTTTTGCACGTACGTTGTGTCGGTATTGATATCGTTGCTTTCAGTAACGGCATCGAGAATCCCCAGACCACACCCCCCAGAACAAACCATTACCACACCGTTTTCACTTTGGACTTGAGCGGTTTCGCCATGTTCGGCGACCGTTAACATGGCGCATCATGATGACTCGGAACGAGAGCGCTATGGATATTCTTTCGAACCTTTCCGACAAGCTCCTATCACACAAGGAGGCTTGCCGCTTCACCATCGAGTATCTGCTCTGACCGTATACGACGACCCCTCCCATCAGCTCTCAACCCGCGAGTCTCTAGTCTCCCTCAACTCATTTGTTGGTTCACCAAGCCCTCAAGAAGAGGATAATTATAATAATGACCATACTTATTCCGGCGCGTCGGGATGGTCTGGCTCTTTTGGATATAATAGCGGAGGAGGAGGAGGAGGAAGAGGAGGAGCATATGCTCCCGTCCACGCGTCTGGTGCTCCACCCTCCAGGCGGCCATCTCGAGGCGGGCGCATGCCCAGCTATGCATCTTCCCTGGGAGGAGTCCACGAAGATACCGAAGAAGAGGAATATGACTTGTCTTTGCTGGGAAGAGCAGCTCCTATGGGGAGAACACGCCAATATGAGCCCATAGCTGAGGAGGAGCCTGTTGCAATGTTTGACGTAACCTCTTCTCTCGGACCAACAACGGCTCAGGACGAGGTGTTTGTCAAGCAGCTCCAGGAATCAGAGGCCAGCGGGACTTTGACGGGTGGACTGGGCACGGGCTTGCGACCTGACACTACTGTTCGTGATGCCGACCTCTTATCGTCTCCGACAGTCGCCCATCGCAGCTTGTCGAGATCCTTCTCGCGACGAATGCCCAACAAGGTATTGGACCGCCGCGAGACGATTCGACACATGGGACAAGATGCGGCCAACCGTCGAGGCGAGGTCATCGAAGTGATTCTCGAGGAACCCACTGGGACCGATTTAAGTAGTATAGAGGGGCCAAGCACCCTCGCTGCTCACGAAGTGAGGCGGTCGACGTTTCCAGCGAAAGCCCCAAGGACGGAGATATTCTATCCACAGCCCAACTGGAAACCGCTATCGATGAGATGGCCATACTTGTCATTACTTGTCGTCCTCTCCATAATCCTAGCTGTCGTTCAAGAACTTTTGTTCCAAAAGTTTCAACACAACCCCATCATTATGTTTGTTTCTCCCGATGACATTGAGCCAGGCCTGTACGTCACTATCAAATTTCTGCCAACATTGTGCGCCGTCGCATATGGTGTCTTCTGGCAGTTTACTGATTTCGAAGTCCGCCGGCTGGAAGCCTACCATCAGTTATCGCGACAGCAAGGTTCTTTGGCTTCTAAATCGATCAACGTTGATTATATCACAAGTTTCAGTTTTTGGCGTCCATTCCGCGCCCTCAAGCTGGGTCACTACGCTGTAGCGTTGTCATCGGTCGCTTCAATTCTCGCCGTCTCACTGGTGCCGACTTTCGCAGCCGCATCAATTGTGCTCACACCGAGCCGGCAAGAACGGGTGGCGCATCCAGACGGAGTCAAGGCGGTATACGTTGCGCCTATATGGTCACGACTTCTGACTGCAACCTTGTGTTTGTGTGCCGTAACTGGCGCTGGCTTGTTTTATGTACTTCAGACTCGACGATCTGGTCTGGTTGGTGATGTCAGAGGAATCGCAGGCCTGGCCTCGATGGCTGTGGTGAGCCACATTCTTATGGATTTCAAAGACATGGATACCGCGGAGCATAGGGATATTCACGCCAAGCTGAAGCATCGTCGATACATGCTGCGAAACTCGTCTTTAGCGCCCTACGAAGGAACCTCTGCTCTGGTACAAGACCGCGAAAAGGACGAGGAGGCTCACTTGTCCGAGAACCCTCATCCCCGCATGTTGCGTCCGGCAGGAAGTATTCCGTTTATTGTTGGGCTGCTCCTCTTTGCTGGATTCATCCCAACCTTTCTGTTCACACCAGCGGACATCGTCACAGACAAGGCGGCGTTTGTCGTCACGGCTCTGGCAGTCATCCTCAAACTGTGCTGGAGTGCCCTGGAGACGGCAGTTCGAGTAATGGAACCCTACTATATCTTGTCGAGACGACACGCGCCTGCAAAAACACTTGTGCTGGATTATACCGCTGTACCTTTTGGATTGATGCCTATACGGGCTCTCTTCAACGGACATTTCTTGGTCTTCCTTGTTGGATGGGGCAGCATCATGGCGGAATTCTTTACAGTCATGGTGACGAGTTTAGCGACTGTCGAAGGCCAAGATTTCATCATAGGATACGGCCAGAACGACCAGAGCTGGGAAGATAAAGCTAAACAGGTCAACTCTGGCCAGGAGACCATAGTGTCGTTTTACATCTCACTCGGCCTGGTGCTGTTCGTGCTTGTCTACATGATGATTGTGGCGACAATCGTCTTCTTCCGCCGGCGTCACCCCTTCCTGCCCCGGCAGCCGAACACGATTGCGTCCGTTCTTGCGTTCATCCACCAAAGCAAGATGCTTTACAACTTTGTTGGCACAGCGAAGTTTACGAACACTCAGATGGCGAAGAAGCTTGATGATGGCAAGACTTATGGACTCGGCTGGTTCCAAGGACGAGACGGCCAAACACATTGCGGTGTGGATGAGGAGGAGTTGACGAGCTTTTATAAGCACGGAAAGCAGTATCTGGACGGTACTAAGCCATGGGATACCCAATGGGATGTTCTGTAGACTTCTATAGAAGTTTTTGGAAAGCTGGTCGTCTGACAGACACCATGGCACTGCCCGGCGCAATCTATGGTTGATAAGTGGATTGTTTGGGAAGGATTGGATCCATTTCAAGTGCATCCTCTAATGAATGACGTGACATATATCAATTGAATGAACCTGAGCGATGATGTCCTACGCGAGTGATCTATTCGTTTTCAATAAGATTGCATGCCGGCATCTGAGGGCGGTAATCGAGTATGAGGTTGCAGAGATGGGGAGTACACACGACAGCTCAACGAGGACAACCATGTCTGTTGGGTCCGGTGTATGTCAAAGAAGTACGAATATTCGCCCAAAGTTGGATCCCGAAGGAGGCTGTGAAGACGGTGGCAGTATTGGCATATTTGAATTGCTGTGTATGGCCCGAGCGATGCCCTGAAACGACGCCATCCATTTCTGGGCGTGGAGTACTCATTTGGAGATGAGCTTGAAGTGAACCGGATGTGAAACGGGAGTGATGAAAAGTTTCGGAATAATAGCTTGAGGTGAGCACTGCCACAAAATATCGCTTGTGAGAGCCTTGCTTCACCATGAGGAGCTGGAGACGAGACGAAACACGGGCCGAGTCATCGAAACCGGCAAGTAATGGGTGATGTAACAGCTGGTCGTCCAGGGCGTGCCAGCGACCGCTCGCCCAGGGAGTGTGGATCTGAACAGCAGAAGAACGAGAGAGGAGGGTATTTGAGTTATTCGTAATTGTTGACGAGAAATCAGCAGCGCCTTACCTCAGGAGGTAGGTATGTGGGTATGAAAGTAGTGAACGGGATGGGGCACTAGCGACGCCACACGTACTCTATGATACGAGTTTTTGGAGGCTCGTCAGCTGACGGCTTGAGAGGGAACGGCTGAAAGCCTTTGCGATAAGGTATGAAATAAGGGAGAGGCACCATTTTCAGTTTTGTCTCGCATTCCATTCTAAGACGTCCTTGATAAAATTTGGTATGGGGTCTCTGGTGGTGAATTGTGGCGGGGCCAGTAACTGGCAACGCCTAGCCACTGCCTACCTACCTTCCTGGGTATCTGGACATTGCGCATTCTGGATTATCTACCGGCATACCGTACTGGGCACTTTGCACAAAAGATGAATTCTAGAATAGTGAGGACGACTCTATTGGAGCAGGAATCCGAACGGACATCATGCATGGGAGGGCAGGGAAGGGAGGCTGTGCAAGTTTAGCGGCTTGTGCTTCTGGGTCTCCGGTAATTAAGACAACCATGGTGACGAGGAGGACGGGAAGAAATGACTGTATGAATGTATGAATGCCTGCGCAAGGCATGCCATGCTGGCCGCGGGGAGAGTTTTTCCTCTGAAGCTTACCTTCAATCCTGTTTGTGTTGCTACGGTTGTTGCGGGTGTTGTTGTTATTGTCGTTGTTGCGACGCGCATAAATCTTGATTTTGCTCATGTACCTGCAGCATAAACTGGAATAAGTGACGTTGTCGATTTCATGCCGGCGTCTTAATCGAGCTCAGGTTCCCCAACTGGAATCGCTAGAATCCACTCCGCGCTTCCCGAATGGTCCCGCCAGCATCTTAGCCAAACACAGACCAAGCGAAAACCGAGACCCCGGCAACCAGGCGGCGGCGAGTCGACGGCTGAATACGCGCTGGCGTTCTTCAGGTGCATACTGTACTGTTCAGGGGGTGACCCCCGTATCGAGCCAGTGTGACAGGTTACCTCTGGGTAGATCTGTTAGCGATGATACGAGACCGCCTCCCCTGGTCTGTCCGACGACCGGATCGTCGACTTATATTGGCGGGCGGGCGTAGCGGTCTTGGCCAGGTACTGCACAGCCTACCCATCTTAGCACTACCAAGACGAACTCAAGACTCACTATCGCCAAGTACTGGCCCACCACCCACGAGGGCCTTGCGTAATTTGGGGCCCCTGTCACCATTCCGCCCAGTGGCTCACGGCCGCTGACTGGCTGAGGCGGTTCCTGGAGTGGTTCCCACTCACCCAAGCCCAGCGTCAAACGGAGGAGGGAGAGAGTCCAGAAAACACTGTGTGCGCGTGTGCTTCTTCGTACGAGCCTGCCCGTCTCCAAGTCGACGAGGCCTGGCTGAGTCTCTGCATCGCTTCGTTGGACTTAATGCCCACCGTCAGCCAAGACGCACACCAAGCCTGAAGAAGGCGGTCCCTTTCTCGCTCCACTGGTTGTTTTACTGCTCACTCAATCGCTGCTCCTGCGCTGGGTGTGTGCCGGGTACAACGTAGTAAAAAGGAGTACGTACCTGCAGCAGGGTTCCTCTCCCGCTTCTCCCTCTCAAGTCTCTTCCTCTTCTCGCCTTCCCCCCCACACGCAACCCTTCCCTCTCATCCATCGCCTGCGACGACGACCAGAATCGACTCGACGACGCCGACGATCGTCTCAGTCACGCCTCATTTCGAAGAGGAAGTTTAACCTCGATCGTTCGCTAATCTCCTCTGTCTTTTGCAGTTACTTTTCCTTCGTTTTTTTTTTTTTTACTTTCTTCCGCTCCAGTGGCAACCTCTCGCTAGACCGTCCAAAACGAACATTGAGCTTTTGGTAGCCCGAGAATCTACGCAGCGCCTCCTGAAACCCAAAGATCCGCTATTCTCGTCTGGATTACTCTCATCACCCGTCAGAGCTCACTTATCAACCTTCCCTTTGACCGATCGACCCCTTGAGTAGTACCTCAATCGAATCTATCGAATCTATCGGATCGTGAAGGCTTTCGAGTGTTGGAATCTGCTGGGATCTTACGGTTACTTATTTGTCCGATCGATCGTAACGTCCATCTCCGACAACGAGCCGATTGACGAACGCTTTAGACGACGACGGCGACCCCCCAACCGGCGGAGACGAGCGTGCGTCCAACCCAACATATTCTATTGTCGACTCTGAAAGACCACCACGATGCGGTCTCTATTCAAGCAGCCGCTGGCGCTGCTCACGTCGATGGCCGCACTTCTCGTGCCATCATCGGCTGAGAGAATGCTCGTTTCTAACTCGCTCAACTCTTGTCAACAAGACTCTGGTTTCACGGCCAGTCTTTTCAATGTTGTCTTTACCCCCAGCAATAACTCTGTCACTGCCAACGTTGTTGTGACGTCCTCTATCCAGGGCAAGGTGGTTTTCGACGTCGGTATCTCCGCTTATGGTTATGAGTTCATTCGAAGGACGGTTGACCCTTGCGACTTGAAGTTGAACGGTCTTTGCCCTATGACGTCTGGAAAAATCCCCTTTGAATTCAACTTCAAGATTGACGACCCCAACACTGTTTCTCAGGTCCCGGGGATTACGTACACTATCCCTGATTTGGACGCCACTGTTCGCGTTTATGTCAACTTGACGTCTACCGGTGAGAGTGTCGCTTGTGTTGAAGCCGACATCTCCAATGGAAAGACTGTTGATTTACTGGGTGTCAAGTGGGCTACCGCTATCATCGCCGGTCTGGCTCTCGTTTCTTCTGCTCTCGTTTCTGGTCTCGGTCACTCCAACACCGCTTCTCACGTCGCCTCCAATGCCTTGTCTCTATTTGGCTACTTCCAAGCTCAGGCTGTCATCGGTCTTACCTCCGTTCACCTTCCTCCAATTGTCGCATCGTGGACACAGGACTTTCAGTGGTCGATGGGCATCATCCGCGTAGGTTTTATGCAGGACATCTTCACCTGGTACCAGCGAGCAACCGGTGGCACTCCGTCTACGCTTTTTGACTCTCTGACCACCGTCTCTGTTCAAGTCGAGAAACGAAGTCTACAAATCGCCCAAGCTAGTCTTGACTTGTTCAAGCGCAGTGTGGCAATGATGCCTCGGCATATCACCAACGTGGTCAAACGTGGCAACACCCAGACTGGATCCGGTGCCTACATCGTCTATGGCATCCAGCGAGTCGCATTCAGGGCCAAGATTGAGTCCACGAACCTCTTCATGACCGGCCTGACCTTTTACTGCATTTTTGTGGTTGTCACTGTTCTCGCTGTTGCTGCCTTTAAAGGAATATGCGAGCTCTGCATCAGGCAGAAGTGGATGGCCAGCGACAAGTTCCTTGAGTTCCGAAATGGCTGGCTCACTGTTCTCAAGGGAATTTTGTTCCGAATGACCCTGATCGGTTTCCCCCAGATGTGCATCCTCTGCCTCTGGGAGTTTACTCAGGTGGACTCGGCCGCCGAAGTTGTTCTGGCCGTCTTCTTCCTCTTTGGTATGCTCATCACCTTGGGATGGGGTGCTAGCAAGGTTATCCGTATCGCCCGGCGATCAGTTACCATGCACCGGAACCCGGCCTACATCCTCTTCTCCGACCCTCAGGCTCTTAACAAGTGGGGGTTCCTCTACGTTCAGTTCCGCGCTTCCGCCTACTACTTCATCGTTCCGGTTCTGATCTACACCCTGGTTAAGGCTATGTTTGTTGCCTTCGCCCAGCAGGCTTCTGTTGCGCAGGCCATTGGATTCATCATTATCGAGGCTGGCGCTCTGATTGCAGTGTCTGTGATGCGACCTTGGATGGACAAGAGCACAAACTCTTTCAACATTGCCATCTGCGTCATCAACTTCTTGAACGCAGTATTCCTCCTCATTTTCACCAACGTGTTTGGACTCCCTCTGATCGTCGTGGGTGTCGTGGGTGTGGTACTCTTCATCCTGAATGCCGCATTTTCGCTCATCCTTCTCATCATGATTATCGTCTCCACTGCCATCGTCTTCTTCCGCAAGAACCCCGATGCACGATATCAGGTGATGGCGGATGACCGAGCTTCGTTCATGAAGTCTCAGACCCAGCTCAACACCACGACTGAACTGGATGCTTTGGCTGCCACTGCTCGAGGTGACAAGAATGGATACAACAAGGGATCGCAGCTCGACTTGGACGATGATGGTGATTCCATCTCATCTGAGAGTCTCCGAAGACGAGCCCAGATGGCCAACCAGTCGCAGACCTCGTTCCACCGGAGCGACCAACCCCCTCGATCTCCCGTTAACCCTTCTATGCCGCTTTTCCCGGCTGACGGGCAACGACCTGCAAGCCCCTTCCGCAGTGCTTCACCGAGCCCGTACGCTCACTCAGCATCGTCTCTCGGACAGCAGCGATCCCAGCACAGCGCCAGCCCCGCTGGATTCCGACAACAGAACAACGCTAGGTAGGACGCGCCCCCAAGCTGATGTATGCAACGAATGCGCTAACCCAACTATAGCCCTTGGCAGCGTGGTGCTGGTTACGAGCACTAAACGAGCAACTTTGAAACATTTTCTAGCTTTTTTTTAACCGTCTTTTTTTTCCATCACGAAGTCTACATACAGCTGTGCTCCCATATCGAAGCGAGGGATTCCTTTCAGCATCCCATTGGGTTCTCGGACGTGGGTTTGAGCCAGTCTACACCTTTGGGACCAGGGTTTGACGCCCATTCAAGGCGCCCACGAACGCAACCTAGCCGAAGCGATTGCCGGTTTCGAGGGATCCCTACCGTGACCGAAATGTCGTTTCTTTCCTAATTGGGGTTTTACTTTGAAGCATGAAGACGGCGTCTGCGATGAGACTGGCGTTGGTGAAGATCAAACCATCTGTGCTCTCGTGCGAGAGTTTGCTTTGTATATATAAACCATTCGTGAGAAGGCAAGGGATAGGGTATCTATTTTATACAGCCGCATTGGGTTGGCTTCAGCCCAGTCGCGATAAGGGAGGGGAAGATGCACCTAACCAGGGACATGGTTGGAAACTCGAATTAATGCATAGTTGATCGATCTTGTCTTGCCCAAATAAAAATACATCAAAAATACTCTCCACGCCCTAGAGATCTATGCGCTTAGTACTTGCGGAAGTCAGTCGGAAACATGATGTCATCCATTGGATGTGGTGAACAGGCCGTGGGCTGATAGAGTTTGTGCCTTGCAGAGGATCAACGACTTTGGAACGTTCCTGGCGCAAGGAAGAGAGCTTAAGGGCGATAGACTTTGGGCTGTCAACATCTGAAGATCAGACCATAATGCCAGCTTGGAGATGGCAGATTCCAACAACATCGTCGAAGAATGATGACGCAAGGGAGAGAGCATCGCCGGGACATGTTGGTAACGAAGCTGGGAGAGTTACATGTGCTTGTGGTGGAATGGGCGTTAGTGTATCACAAGAGGCTTTTCTTATATATCGTTGGGTCTATGACTTGATCGTTTATGTGGTCTATCGAGACGTTAAAATGCTTATCCT
>JAMYIC010000918.1:9960-27607 GCA_024112705.1 Microcera coccophila
GACTCTATCGCAGGATTGTCGCAGAACTTATCGCTTCGAAGAAAACTATCGTGACGGTGTCGCAACTTCGATTCCAATCTCCCCAGTCAGGGGAAGATTGGCTTTCACAAAACGCACGGGGCAGCAGCGTCGGACCGTCGACAGCTGCACGTCTCCAGGGGCTGCGACCTTCTGAGTGGTCGGTCGAGGGCCCCTAGAGGACCCCAAACCCCGCTGTAGGGGCACCTGCCAGGGGGAGGGGATGCCGCTAAGGGCGCCATGGCTGCAGCGCGCTAATGCGTCAACGGTTCGTCAGGGTCTACTATGCTTTGAGGTTGGGGTTGGTGTGTACGTGGGCGAGGAGGGATGCTGTGCCAGCAACCTCGTAGCAGCAACCTTGAAGCTGATATCAAAATCTCCTTTAACGTCAATTCTATTAGGAACTCTAATCAGACTCGCTTGGTGCCCTGCCGCTACCGAATCTAGTAAACCGAGACTTTGTGATACGGCATCATTCCAGGGGAATTTTTTTTTTTTCCTTCTTTTTTCATCCATCCGTCGTGCAAAGTATAGCTTAATTACCGCTAGTCATCTCCCTCTCAACACCATGAGCATCCAGAGGACGACATCACATCTCGTAGGCTGCCGTGTCCATCCGATGATATGACAAAGACGGGGATTGTATACGCAGTCCTCTCCCTCCACAGCATACTCATCGCGCAACCATGGCTCCGTGTACTTCAGTGTTTGGACCGAGAATTGGTGACTCGATCCAATTTTCACTCAGGCCCGGTATTCGATTACGAATCTTCGCTCTACGTGTTGCAGAGTTGTCGAGTCATTCTCGCCCTCGAATTTGAGCTTCACCTTGCCATCACCGGCCATGCTGTTCACCTCGGCCTTGTAAAAGGTCGTGGTATTGGGGTACAAGGCCAGAACAACCTTTCCAGGCTCCCAGTCCTTCAAGCTGCTCGCTTGGCTCTCTGGCGTGATTGGGATCATGCTGCTGGCGCTGGAGCGATACTCTTTCTGCTTGCTCTGATCGTCGGGCTCAATATCTAGGACCTTGTAGCGTCGGCTCTTACCCTCGCCCAGCACCGCGGCGACTTCTCCGAGGATCCAATCAGACGTCTGCTCTCCGTTCTGCGGTCGAGGCTTGAACGCAACCGCATCGCCTCTGGAGAAGAGGACCTTGGACCTGGCATTGGCTGCGGCCGAAGACCCCGCAGCAGCGCTGCCGACCGACCCCTGGGGCTCGACACTATCGGCCTTTGGGGGCACGCTGTCCCTGTCTCGGTTGCTAGACCTGTCCCCGAATTTTCTTGATGATCCTCCGATAGGGCTGGGCACGGGCGAGTCCCCGGCGCCGTCAAAGTCGTATAGGGATGAGGCCGTGGCGGCGCTGTCCCTTGCTGCCCGCTTGCTTGGGCCCGCCGCCTGTGCTTCTGTCTGTTCTTTGGCAACCACAACGGCCCGCAATATCTTAAGCTGGTCGATCAGGCCTTTGATGGAAGCCATGTTAGCCTCGGAGACTTTCACGCCGGACCTGCAAAGCTGCTCCATTTGCTGTAGAGCGTCCCCAGGGATCTTCTCTGGGTTCATTGCGCCGACTTCTTTGTCTTTGTTGACCAGCTCACCCAAGCTGTCGTTCTCGGCATTGATGCTCGCAACAATATCCGAGACCTGAGTCTTGGCCAGCTCCCAAATTTGAGCCTCTTCACCATGTACGTTGCCATTGTTGCGGTTAGATCCGCGTCCACTGCGATTGCGTTGAGACATCTCGCGGCTCGGTCCTGATCTGGGAGTGTCTTGTCTCGGGGTGCTGCGTGGTGTCGACTCGATGTTGGGTGATCTCCTGGGGGTCGAGGACTCTCTAGTTACGCCCTGTCTCGGTGCGGCCTTTCCTTTCGATTTGGACCTTGAAGGCTGGGCCGGTGTCGAATCCCTACTGGACTGGTCCTGTCGCTTCGAGGGATTGTCCTTGGAGTCCGGAGTGCTCGGCCGTTTGGACGGTGAAGCACTACTTGATTCGGCGAGGGGAGTAGAATCCCGTCTTCTCGAGAGTAGAGGCTTGTTGTAATACGGCCCCAGCTGCTCCTCAAGGTTCTTCAGTTCCTTCCTGTTAGCCATGTCGCTCGATGCCAGATTACCACCGCCTAAACAAGATATCGCAGATAAGAATCAACCCAAAAAATTTACGAAAAACAATGGTGAAACCTCCGCCATATAGAAGTACAGTAACTGGAAGTAGACGAACCTTGGAGGTTGGCACCGAGCGAAGAGCGAAACAGTGATTGCTGGGGAAGGGGGGATGGGGAGGAAGTCAGTTGGTGTGAACACTACGAGGAAGGAGGAGAGACAGAAGAGCGCAGAATTTGCGTGAGCTTCAACCCATTTTATCCCGTCACTTAGGAAGGTTTGTTGGGCGGCATCATATTGGGGCTGATGCGGTCATGCAATGGTAACTTGTAAGTGGAAGTATCGAGTCGATGACTTGACGTCGGAGGATCTGGCAGAATCTAGGCGGTGAGGGCTACGCTGTGGCCCTTTTAGGAAAGAAGCTTGCCCCATTACCATAAGGCAGGGACGGGATAGATGTGTGTATGTGAATTACTCTCCTTGGCTGTGCGACACACTGTCCTGCCATAATCTTTACTTCCAACTCCACAAGCCTGGCACCTACCATCTTTTTGACTGTCTGTCTACTGCTTATAGCTTTTCCTTATCCTTGTCGTCGTCAATCTCGCAAAACGCCTTAAACGTGACAAACTCGTCCTCTTCCCCACCCTCGGACTCGAGTACACACTCTGCCGTCGCGCCTACAAAGTAGATATACCCCTCCTTCATCTCCTGGGTGGTTGGTCCTACAGAGATCTTTCCTCTGCCGCCTGTGCAGATGATGATGCTAGGTCCCTCAAGGGGGTCAAGGGTCGCCTTTGCGCCGTCGCCACGCAGAAGGGTGCGCACAACACTGAACTCCTCAATTGGCGGGTCATAGAGAACCACAGCCGAGCCAGTAGAGTAGCCTCTTCGGTTGAGTGTCGCATAGGGATAGTCGGTGGGTGACATTTTCTGCTCGTCGATAGGGGCGTAATTGTAGGTGAGCATGTCGACCAGCGTGTCAACATCCTTGAACTTGGGCGTCAGGCCCGCGCGAACGACGTTGTCAGATGCGGCCATGCATTCCATAATGTCGCCAGAGACATAGGCATGAATATCATCCGCAACAAGGAACAAGGCCTCGCCAGGCTCTAAAGTGACGAAGTTGAGGAAGAACAGGACAAAAAGTCCAATATCAGTGCCGAACTGATCATTCAGACGGATAACTAGTTCTGACAGTGTCGCGCCGGAGGTAGAGACCACGCCGCCCGCGGCAAAATCCGACCCTTCCTTCTTGGCGAGTTGGACGAGTTTTGGGATTTCCTCGACAATCGAGCCTGACGATGAGGACATCAACGCGCCGAAAGCCTTCTTTAGCACCTTCTTCTTGGCATCATTGACCCCTTCTTTCTCCTCCTCCTCCTCCTCCTGGACAACCGTCTTAAACTCCTCTGCGAGGTCGTTTCCTACCAGCCTCCTCAAAGGTTCGACGTTTTCCAAGAAATGACTGATCTCTCCCAGAGGCCTAAAGCCACACAAGCCTTCGAAGGGGGTAATAGCAATGGCCATCTCAGGTTTGTGGTTATCATCGGGGTAGTTCTTGGGATCGCGCGCATGAAGCTGCTCGGCAAGTTTCTTGTTCGGGTGGGCTTGGATAGAGAGTGCCTTGTTGATAGATAGGACCTTGAAAAGGAACGGAAGTTTTTTGTTGAACTTTTCCGCAATGCTATTAGAGAGGAGGGCTTGGTTGTCGGAGAAGAGGTCGAGGAGGGTACGGGAGGTGGTGATATCTCTGGAGGGGTTGGAGGGGTGAGTACCCATCCAGAGCTTAAGCACAGTCAGCACCATCGCGAACGTGTAAGAAGAGCCCGGCATAGACGCTGACCTCTGCATAGGGCTTTTCGGATTGAATTTCGAGATCAGATGAAGGTGTCGCGGCAGCGAATCGAGCAGCCGCAGAGTCGCTGCCTTTCTTCCCCCATTCATACGAGTTGACGCCGCACTGAAGGCGCAGCAATGGGACCTGCATTGTGAAGGCTGTTGGAGGGCAGCTGAGATGGCAGCTTACTAATGGTGTCCTATAGAGTTAAGGGGAAGAGGTAATGCGCAGACACACGGGTGAAGTCAAATGAGGAGGTGAAGTCGGCGACGATGAGGGGGAGAGCGAGCAACAGGGATCGAGGTGGGATTGAATACCCCTCCCTTTCTACTACAGCTATACTACGTAGTAGGCGCCCGTGGCAGACACCTAAACTACAGCGCAGTGGCGCCATAGATATTGCTAATTCCAGCGTTCGTAAGCCCCCGAGACGATAATAGACGCGCTCCTCGCTACCCTGCTGTGGGCCCCCTGTGGCAGCTCCGCAATTAGTGCCTCCACTCGCTTTACCAGCCCACTATTTTCTTGCCCTGTAGCTAGCTGATCGAGAAAGGACATCAATATCACGTTGCGGAAGGGCGAGGTATGGGTGACAAGTCTTATTGAGAGGGAATCTAGGATCCCAAATCTCTACCTAGCTGACATGCGTTGATTCATTTACAATTGCCTCCGATTGCCTTGCCGCCAATCATCCACAGCAGCCCCTGATTGATTTTCATCCTAGTCTTCACCACAACCTCGCCAAAGCTCAATCATTAACACCCAATTATTGACCGTAAACAACAAAACATACAGACCATCGCAGACCCAGATTCCAGCTTTTACTCGTTTTCTTTTCCTAGCTATGATATTCATATCCCAGATGTTGAAACGTGTTCCAAGAGATGCTTGCCTCTCAGGCTCGTCCTGCGCAAATGAAGAATTCCGAAAGGTTGATGCAACTGGGAATCCTCATACAGGCAACGGTCTGCAGAGCTGCCCATCAACTGGGTGCTCGAAAAAAGTGACCCGGAGCATATGAGTAACGCCATTGGCAAAACGAAATAAGCCCCTGACCAAAACATGGACAAGAGCAAACAATGTTGCACACCATGATAAACCATGAAAAAGACCGACACCAGTGCGTCGAGAAGTCATCAATGCCACGAGGCTCTGAAAACAACATTAGTCGGCCGACCCTCAGGCATAGCTGCTTCTTCTCCGTTAAGCGTTTCTTCAGTAAACCCACTCCAGCCTCCAACCTCCAAAAGTATTGCCGACGGCAAGCCTTGGCCCAAGGGCGCCGGCCCTTGCATCCAACGAGACTTGTCTTTCTGTGCTAGACAACGGTCGTGCATGTGGCGTTGCTCCAAAGCAAAGGCAGAGGGTATAGAAATGCCCACCCCCTCGGGTTCGTGATGGATGGCAAGCTGCAGTCCGACCCTAGCCAAGACCGCCTCCTAAGGCCGTAGCTTTTTGAGTTGGACAAAGTAAGATAGCTCAAACAACTGCAGATTTCGAAACCCGAATGCAAAAAAAAAGTAGAAGAAAAGAGGGGGGAAAAACGGGAAGGAACAAAGAAGGAAGGAAAGAAAGAAGAAGAACAAGAACAAGAACAAGAAGAAAAACCAGCCGATATTCTAAACACAACATGTCACTCTCCCGTGTGAGATTGCTGCACCTCCCTCCAAAATCTATTGACCTTCGTAGATCAACGACCCGTTATCCCTGGCTGTCATGTTCGAAGCGACCCCACATTCTTATGGTGGGTAACGGTAGTTGCCGCCGTGTCTGTCGTGTCTCCGTCGACGTCCTCTGGAAGCATGTACGACGCATGGGGGCTGTGGTTTTCAGCCCCGTACGTCGGGCCGTGGCTGAGAGAAATGGCCCCGACACAGGATGTATTGTCCTTTCGGGTTGTGGTGTCGGTGTACCGATATTGCATATCAGGAACGGACGTAGATGCGCGTAGCGGCTCAGGCGCCGAGTAGATACCATCTGGCGAGCTAATCGTCGAGTACACATCGCTGGGCCTCGACAATTGCGAGGCTAGCGTTGGCGGAGGGTACGATGAGAGGCCATGAGACTCGTAGTGTGTGTAGCTTGAGCGGACGTCGGAGTTGGGAGTTGTTGGGGATACCTCTGACGTCGAGGACTGCGAACTTTTACTGTAGGTGGATGATGCGGAGTCGTTCCGGTAGGATGAGGCTCCCGAGTTGAGAAGCGTCCGTCCAATCGGCGGAGGAAGCACCCGTTCGCTATCATTCACCGGGCTCGTCATCCCAGTCGCCAGGCTCTGGAAGGTAAAGGTCGAGTCCGCTCCGACTGCTGGACGGTGTACAAGACTAGTAATGGAACGTCCACTATTGTAGCCGTAGGTTGACCCCACATCGTCATAAGTAGAGCCGGTGGCCTTGGTAACTGTTCCTGACCCAACACGGTAGTTCATGCCGTAATCAGGGTCCTGCACCGGTTGATAGTGCGGTGCATAGAGTGGGTAGGTGACGGGCGGGTCCTCAGGAACCCCGTGGCTCCAGCTTGGCATGGCGTAGTAAGGCCTGCTGCTGTAAGCAAAGGAGGCAGTACTCTGCCGATACCCAAGAGGAGCGTTCGCCGGCATCTGTATACCATCGTATTGAGGAGGGGTCGGGAGAGGCGAGACGACCGATGTACGTCGCGATTGGAATTGTCGAGAGGCTTCAAGATTGTACGCGAAATTGTCGTTCTTCATCAAAGTCTCTTGGGAGGCGACCTGGCAAAGCCGTTAGTCAAGCGTTGGAGGGGACAGTCCAGTCACGTACTCTTAAGAACTGGCAGGGTTCATAGCCCGCATTCTTGCAATTGGAGCAAGGTCCTCCGTTGCCACTATCTCCACTGCAACGTATCTTCCTCTTCCGGCAGCGTCCGCACTGAGTTGATGTTAGCGCCAGGGTATCAACGTAAGTAGAGCACCGCCCTATGAATTCAACGCAGTAACTATTTAATAGAAGATGAAGACTTACTGCCACGGCAATCCTCTTCCTCTGGGGGGCCACATCGTCCATGCTATCCTTGTCGCCCAAGTTGTTCGTTCGCGGATCTGGATGAACTGGATAGACGCTGGGTCGGCGTTCCACGTACGACGGGTAACTAGCGATGCGGCTGCTATATCTTCGTACCTCCGTCGGCGGTGGGTAGCAGGTAGGAGTGACCATGTTCAGGACGTGTCAGAGGCTCGAGTTACTCGGCCTACCTAGGTAATGGGACGCAAGTTAACAGATGTTGCGGTTGAGTCTTGGGATACCCGATCCGTCACGACAGTTGAGAAATGTCAGTAGTTGGTTCAACACTTCGACAGCTGCTGAGATTGTTTGCTGTCGGCTCCGTAATTGCAGCAGGATACAGCTGCGATAGCAGTGACTATGTTTGGGTGTCTTTACCCAGTGGTGGCTGGCTCTTGTATCTTCACGATCCTGCAGGACGCGAAATCTTATGAGAAGAGTAGGTAGGTAGACTTTAGCCGCTTGGGTCCAGGAAGTGTGCTCAAGCAGTTTCAAGGCGCCGATGTAAAGTCTGGGAGATGAATGTAGAAGAGACTGGAGGAAAGGGATAAAGATGAGAGCTGCAGGTTCAGCATGCTATTATAGCCGTCCGTACCACGAACTTATACCACTCCAGGCATGGCCCGGAGGCTGGACATCTCTTGTTTGCCTCTCGAGCCCAAGCTTTTTAACAGCCGGGCTAGCTCTCCAAAGACGGCGACAACTGACCGAACCTGAGCCTGTTGCTTCAAGCACCTCGCACAGCAGATGTCACTTTCCTCACTCCCCCTCTGTCCACTCTCCATCTCCAAGCCATCTTCCCAGGGGGGCAGGCGGGTCTTCGCGTAACGAGGCAGCGGCCAGCAACGGGTGGCTGCAGCAGACGAGGGTGGTGCCGCATGGCACCAGGTATCGTTTTCCCCCCAGCCATGTAGAAACGAGGGCAAACAAGGGTTGCGAAGATCTTGAGGCCGATCAGATGGGGGCTTTCTCGGGTCGTTCAATGTGCAGTCAAGACCTCCTGAGACCACCCTCTCGCCTCAGTTGCTGGAATATCGATCCTGGCAAGCGGCCCTGAAAGATATGTCGAGAACCGTTCTGACGAGTCTGCTGGCATATGAACTATGGTCCGCATCTGGACCATCGATGAGAGGGGCGAGTTTGCACCCTCGGGGCCCGGGGTCACCCCACCAATGGAATTTTCCCTGCGTCCAGATCAGCTTCTCTTTTTGTAGGGGGTTGCTACCTCTTACAGCACGAAGTGCATCTAGAGACCCAGAGAGAAGATGGAGCTCGTTGCCCTCGGTAACAAACAAGCGACATCCCAGGGACCTCACCGACGTCGCTCCACTGAAGGCAAACTCATGAGCAGTTAGACAATGTCACAATACATTACGATGAAGAGGTCCATTAGCGTCGCGTTAAGACAGGGCCCACGGGTACTGTGGGCGTGGAATACTCTTCACGCGTAACGCAAGGCACAAGTCACTCATGTGTGTAACAATGTCCAGGGCCCCTCAGCAGATTGGAGCTCTAGATGGAATGCCGAAACGTCGTTCTGTGCCAGCGAAAATTTGTGTCTAAATCCCCGGTTCAAACATCGATGGCATTCTACTCAATCTCGGTGTGGCTCGATCAAACGGCGTCAGCCTCCATTCGAGAGATGATAGACGTTCCAGAACCGGGCACTTGGAAGCTTCCCTAGCCAGCCCTGCTGGCGATCAGACTGGGGATGAAACGATGTTTAGACCCCCCAGTCTCAACAAACTGACAACACGCAGCGCTAAACTCGATCCAGAGGCCACGAAACAATCAACTCCGCGTCGAAAAGATGCCGCTTTGTGGGCCGTGGACCGTGGGGCGTGTTTTCTCGTTGGAATTCATTGGCTCTGACGACCCTTAGCCGCTAGCGACACAAACCAGAATGTCAACAACGCTAGGAATCGCTACTTCTTCAGTTTCACAGATACAGTATCTCCTCCCTTCAGAGTGAAAGTCAAAGGATCTTCAAGGCGAAAAGAATTTGGTGCCTGTCGTTGGTTGAGCATGATGCTGCGACCGCTTTCAAGACCAAGGCTAGATGCAGCCGTAAAACATCAAGGGATCGAAGACGAGTCAGAGTGAGGTGATAATTATAGCACCAGCCCGTCAACGTATGCGTTTACTACGAAAAAAAGGACAGTAGTAGTACCGCGGTTACACCAAGAATCAGGGGCTTAGTGAGAAGCGCCTGCACCGAACCGTGTTCGAGAATAATGGCCTGTCGCAAATCGAAGAGATTTGGCGAGCGCCACGGACCCAGGAGACCAGGTTCTATTCTGCATGAGATCGCCAATTTTCGTGGGATCGCGGTCTGATTTGCTTCTCTCCCCGGTTGGCCCTGTTGATCTGCAGCATGGGTTATGCCTTGCAGCTCCACATCGACCGAGTTGCTGTCACACTCTGCAAAACATAGCCCAGTATCCAACCGGGTTTGCAGGTGTCTCTTCCCAAGGCTTCTATCGCTAGAAACGAGGAAGTGAACCAACAAGCTGTTCTTATGGTCGATAGTGGTTGTTCTGCAAACGAGCTGGTGAGTCAAACCTCGAAATCTATGACAGCTTGATGTGTAGAATCTCAGCCTTGCTTCAGATGGTATCTCAGGCCTTCAATCCTGGCTCGACACCAGATCACAAGATCTGAGAGAACGATGGGCCAAACCCTTGACCAGCCGTTGTTTTGGGCCCGTTGCGCCTCAGCTCGAGGCCAGTTCGGAACAGCGCATCTCAACGGCATGCTCGTCTCGTATCAACACACTCTCCATCTGCAAACAACGATGAGCTTTTCCCAGTTCAGAATAGCCTCGCTTCTCCTCCCAACTGATCCGTCAGCCCGCCAGCCACAGCTACCCAGACAGACGTAAACACTACATGACAGGCTTCAGAAGGTCCAGGCGGAAATTTTTGAGGGGCCCAGCCATGCGCCGGAGTGTGATGCTGATGATGGTGCTGTCACTGCAATGTATGACGACGTGACCGCGGGCACCCGTGAGTGCGACATTGTGATACAGGTGATTGGTCCGACTTCGTCCAGCGGGCTGCAGGCGCATTAAGCCAAGACGTTCTGTACGACCGCATGCCGAAACTTGAATCAGGCTTTCGTGGACAGCCAGAGGTTGCCGGGATGGTCTATGGTGTCAACATGGGGGCAGCTGTACTGTCCCGTCGAGCGGACGTGGGGAGTGTCTCCGCGATACAGTCCGACTTAAGGTTAAGCGCAACAAGGATGCCAATAACGGCGTAGATATCACGAGGTCTCGTGAGAAGTCTTGGGCAAGCTGTAGTTTTCCGTAGAACAGTTCGTCCAAATTAAAACTGTGAGGACACCGATCCTGGCCATGGAGAAGAGTAAAGGGGCCGACCAAGGTAACACATCTCGATAAATCTCGCCTGGGGAAATTCCTGCCCGAGGTGTCTGCTTTGTGTCACCAAGATTGCGACAACCTCATTTGCACGGGCTTCATTGAGGGTTTACTAGAAGCACGAGGGTTGGGAGCCACAAGCTGGAGAAGAAGGTCAGGAGTAAAATGATGCAAGTTTCCTGAAATGCAGAAACTTGTGTGATATGCGAAGCCCGTTGCTGATATGTATGGAAGCGGGAAGCAGCGTTGCCAGACAATTCTAGCGCGCCACGCCGAGCCTAGTGGCTGTTCTGAGACGATGTTTTGAGTCCCTGCCTCGTCTATTCTCCCTCAGCTGAGACTAGTAAAGTCTTTCGGAGCATTGAGACACATGGTAGTAGGGCAAAACTAGAGGCTCAAGGGTCGCGAAAGGTTAGCACAACGGATATTAACCTTTTAACCTAGTGGAGAGTGGCGGTTTCACCCCAGGGGTGCCTTGCATATTGTTGATTCAGAGTCGTGTTTATCGAGATCGTTTGAAGCCGTGATAAGCCGAGCCGAGAGTGGTGGATTATCGATCCAAAGGTACCCTACATGAGTGCTCGGGTTCAGCATCGCCTCACGGCATACAGCCACTAACAGTGTCCGGAGATGGTTTCGTCTCCAACCCATCCGCCGCTGTAATCAGCCGACTATTAGCGAGTGGAGCCGCCCCCAATTCCGCAGGGTGCTAACAGAGAGTTGTCGCGTGGGACAGCATCATAGCTGATGAGGAGGAGTGCGTGGGGGTCATGCCGGCAAGCGGTCTCTGACGGTGGTTTCGCAGAAACAAGATTGGATGGCCGAGGATCTTGACTGAAATGACAGTTGGTGTTACCCAACGACGGAAAACAGAAATGCTCTCCGTTGACGACGCACATCCAGTGCGAGGCGACCAACGTCGCAACGAACGACAGCTCCATTTTCGTATGGACGTTCTAGTCTCGTCGTCTTTCCCTCGTTCTCGTGCCGTCGTCATCAGTCCATTGCTCACACTTTCGTCTTCCATCTTCTGAACGGAGTCGTCTGTTGTACAACGTGCAATTCGAGCCGGTCATACATTGTGCTGCACGTACAAGGCGCCTGTCACGGTATGGAAAACACGATCCAGATCCAAATGAAGAGGTGGGGTTCGGCAGCCCATGACGAGCTCTTTGTAGTTTACAGAGAAAGCGCAGTGCGGAAGGAGAACTAAAGAGTCTTGGAATGATTCGGTCCAAGTTGAATGTAGGATTGAAGTTGATGCCACGTTGAGGTTTCATGTCTCCGGCAGAAGGCGCTTCGGAGCCCACAAGTGCCTCGTCAACCAGCACAATCCCTCTGAGACAACAAGGAGCGATCATGTTCGTAGTGTCGCCATGGTCCACAGGTGGCTCTAGCAAATCTGTGCCAGTAATACGATATTGCGACTGGCAGAGCCCATGGTGGTTGACTGAGCCAGTTCTCGATGAGTCCGATTCAGACCTCGTCCTATACATAATTAGCGCATCCACTTGCGGGGGTCAAGTTGAGGGCATACTGTTTGTCTTGACGAGCCATTTCAGTCACCACGTCTCCGGCAAACACCAGCGCCATCCGTACTTCGATACTTTGACGATACGATAGCTGTTTTGCTGATATCAACCGCCGGAGAGGGCATAAGCTTTACCGCGATATCAACCCGCTTACCTCCTCGATCTATGGCCGTAGTCATCCCGCAGCCGGCCATCTCGTTCCCTATCCCTGTTCTGTCCTCCATCCCGGAATCTGTCTTGATCTCGTCGATTATTGTTGCGGTCTCTCCTCTTCCAGTTTCCCCGCCCACCACGCCTATCGTCCCTATCATCTCTCCACTGATGTCTCTCCCTGCTTCTATCCCGTCTCGGACTTCGGCTTCGACTCCTGTATCTCGATTTTCCACCATCTTCTCTCCTCGATCCATCCCTTCCTCTTGGCCCCACGTCTCTTTGTTGCCCATCCGCTCCTGTCAGCACGTCCTCTCCGTGTCCTTCGTCTCTACTTCCCCCATCCCCTTTCTGTAACCTCCCCTTCATCTCCTCATCCCCATAAACCATCGCGTAATCACTCCCGGTCTTCCTCTCCCCCTCCTCCCGATACTGCCTTCTCTTCTCCAACTCATCAACACCACCCCAACCTCCCCGATTCGCGTTGGCTCTGCGCTTATGATTCGCGTCTTTGCGCCAGACATCACTCAGCCTGCTAACACTCTGAGAGAAATCCACGTGAATACGCCTGTCATCGATGAGCACGCCTTGCATCTTGAAATAGGCTGCTTCACAGGATGCTTTGTCTGCAAATTCGATAAAGGCGTATTGTAAACTATCGCCGGTTTTCTGGTCTCGAATGACTTCACAGCTCAGAATCTTCCCGAAGCGACCGAAGATCAGTTCGAGATCTTCATCTCCTGTTACCGGGTTCAATTTACACACGAAGAGAACGTTCTCAGGGGGTGCAACTTCAGCGAACGGCAAATCCCCCATCATCTCGAGAGTCAGCGCCTGGGCCTTGGCCTCCCTATCTCTTCGCCTCCTCTCCAACTCCTCGGGGTCCACATCGTCATCTTCATGCAGGGCCGCTTCGTCGGCAATCCGAACGGTCTTCAGTTGTGCATCGGTCGGTGGTGGACTCGAGCTCGGTTCTCGAAGTTCTGTGGGATCGGGGAATGGATCATCCAAAACAACGGTGTGTTTGATCCGGATGTCAATCAGAGGATATCCCTCTTCGTCTAGAATAGCCTCATTGACCCTTCCCAGTGCATCAAAGCCCTCCACGACCTTGCCAAAGATTGCCGCCTTGCCATCCAGATAGTCTGTTTCCTCCCCCAATGTGATGATGAATTGCGACGCAGCCACCCTCGCATCTGGGTCTGAGGCAAGCGGTGCAGTTGCCATACTGACGGTGCCTCGTTCCAAGTGTTTCAACTTGGGGTGAAAGAAGGCAGGGAACGTTCGCTTGGATGAATCGCCCGATACATGTCCCCAGATTGATGAGCCGCCGTCGGATTCTTTGGAGAGAGGGCCAAGGGGGTCGCCGGTCTGGAAGGAGAAGTTCTTCCTGACGGAGTGAACGGGGGAAAAGTTGTAGTATTTGACTTTGCAAAGCTTGAGGAAGCTGATATCGTCTGTTAGTTTCTAACAACGTGTAGAGTAGAGAGGGAGCAAGAGCCTACTTTTCGCAAAGCTTTGGAGCATGATCGACGAGGAGATCGATGACCACATCACCAACGCTAGTTTCTAGTAGAACGGACATTGTGAGCGACTGAGTTGTTCAGGTGCGCCTCGACGATCGCGTCGCAAATCTAGGTGGCCCAGCAGATGGGTTTGTTAGCTGCAGATTTTGATCGAACAGGTACCTGGGCAGTGCCGCTTTAGCGGGGAGCCTGGCCTGAGCTCACCATTGCGAAGCCTCCACTATCCTGAGCTACTCCGTACTCCGCAGAGGGATTCTAGTTCCTTCTTTCTCACTTTTTCTCATCTATGAATTTCATCAGTCTCGAATGTTGAGTAATGAGCGCTCTTGGTTGAACTTTCTCTCCATCATAGCCTCTAATTCATATTACAGTGCGAGCTCCACCTTATCGATGGGAGGAAAAGAAATGCGAGTTATAAGCACGTGATATCGTTTCCTCCGCGAGGTGTGGGACTCGGTACAGTTTACACATGTACATACTTTGGTCCATCATCACGCTGCCCAAGGGGGATAACAAATGTTAGCTCATGCACAAACCCTGCGGATCAGTATAAAGTTGCACTACTTGTCTTTAAACTAAATACTGGCCATGATTAAAGTATATATACTTATTTTATAACCATTAATTTCATAATTAGATACTTCTTTTCTATTTTAAAAAAAAATGAATAAGGATCCCTCTCCTTGTTCCGCTATAGCAAGTTGTGATAGAAAACTGCGGAATTTAACATTTGTTATCCCTGTGGGCTGTAATGAAACACAAGCAACAATCATCAACCATCAGGATTCTTCCGATAGCCTAATGCATTGTTTTCGCCACAACACCATCGTCACTAATCAATCGCCAACGCATCGTCGCTAGCTCGATACCTGATAAGCAGATACCATCAGCCTGTAAACGCACAGCGGATCAAAGCTATTCTAGACAAGGTTCGAGTAATGGCTGAACCCGCCGTGGGGCAGCCAAGGGCGTTGGCTAACAAGGATTTGAAATTGATCTTCATTTGCCCCTCCAATAATCAACCACAAAGACTAGGAGATTGCGGCTTACGTGGGCCCGCTTTGTGGGTATTTATTATCTGGCGACTAGGGGTTGCAATTTCACAGCATCAACGGGTTTCATGATAAGGATCAGAGGGAATTTAGGAAATAATTTATTCCTAGGAGGATCAGACTAGAGTTCAGTCAATCCACCGAACGGCTATATACCCAGAAAAAAGTTAAAGTAATGTCCAAGCATCCTCAATAGTGAGGATTAGGGTTTTGTACCCAAGCTCTCGGCCTTGACCAAGCCGAGTTGAAGAACGTACTAAGAAAGTTTAATGTTGAATGCTGCGATGCTGCCAGAAACCCATGCCCAATCGCTCCAGAAAAAAAAGATGAAGGACAATCCAGGAAGTAATCCGACTCTAGATAAAAACGAAACGCTCTTTTCCCGTTGAGTTCCCATGAAGGCTTGCCACTTTGTCCGGTGGCGCCGTTGACCCGTAACGCCAGCGCCGGCGATGCAAACAAGAAGCAGATTGAAGAAACGAAATTTTGAAGTTTTGGTGTGGTGTTGATGAGTGTAGGTTGTAGGTGATGATGGTAGTCGGGAAGCAATCTTCTCATTGATCGTCCTTTATTCCACGCTGGCAGAGCTTCGCTTTCTCCGTCCAGATCGGAGTTCCTTTTCCGTCTCCATCAAGCGTGTCTGTACCCACATTCGAAATGATCCATCGCTTCGAACGCTGTTGCAGTTGAGTAGCTCTGTTAACGCGCGTTTGATACCCTCGTTGACGTCAAACAATCGTTGTTCTTCGGCAGAAATCTCATACAGTGTCTCCTCATCGATGATAGTGCTAAGTTCGGAGCTCTGGCTGTCATCCCAACCGCAATGTCGTGCATGCGATCGCGAGTGGTGTCGCCCGCTGCTGCGGGAGTGTCGCCTTGGTGAAGGAAAGAGGGAGGAGCCGGAGGATCGCGTAGGGGAGGTGGATGGCGAAGATTGAAGCGAAGTGGTTGTAGAAAGTTGCGGTCGAATTCGGTCGAGGTGGGTGCAGAGTTCCTCGTGCTGCTCCTGCAGGAGCATATACTTTTGCATGGCGAAGCTAGAATTGTGGGAGACTTTTGGTGAAGCCATTTTGGGAGCAGTTCTTGTTGATTGTGTGGATGACGGTCGGCTCTGGGCTGCGAGGAAATGAGGTCGAACGTCCAATGATGAGACCATCGGAAATCTCGAGCTTGTGTCTTTCGCAAAGGACGGCTTCGGAGAGGCTGAGAAACTCGGATGCAATCGCAACTGATGTTCCAAGTCGGGAAAACAGTGACGGATGGGTTGTGATAATGGTGTAATTCAAGGGTCAACCTCTTTTGCTCGGTCGTGAAGTGCGTCGATTTCCGAATGACACCAAGTGTAAGTGCAAACGAGAAGTCGTCTTCAAGAAGGACCAAAGCGCCTCGATAGAGGGAGTTCGGATATTGAAGGGTATTTCAATGGACAAGGCAATGTGGTAAGCTCGAACGACCGGGGGCAAGACGAGGTGGGAAGTAGTTGAATATATGTGTCGAGGAGAGGAAAAAGCATGGCGCCTTCCCAACTCAAGCACTGCTTCACTACTTCGTAGCAAGTACCTTACCGTTCACAATAGGAGGCGGCCGGGTGGTGAATCCGGAAACGCAAGCTTCTTCCTTAGCATCAACCCAGAACTCTTCTTCGGACCCCCATGGGCCCCCTTCGATAAAGTGATGGGATGGTACAAGCTTTGGGTGGATCCACGGCGATGCAACCATGGGCCTCTAGCGTGATATGGGCGGCCACAGCTGTCCCAGGAATCGCTAAACTGCCAGGAATCCTCATCCTAACATTGGGACGCTGAGTGGATCGACGGCACACGCACGCCATGGGTGGGAAGGATGAGGCTTGAAATGGTGAGGCCCGGCTTTGTTGGTTTACAGATGAACGGCCCTCCTTGGCTGTGAGTCAAGACACATCCAGAACGCTCAGAACCGGTAGAAATCGACGTCTCTGGGGACCGAGTGAAACTGTAGCAGTCCCCAGCCAGCTGCTTTGTTGCGACGGCGGGATACGAGGCTTTGCCGCCATTGCCAAGTTGGTCCAACTCCCATACCACAGGGGCGTAGCCACACACTCACATTGAGGCAGCCCCGCCGTGGCGTTTTCTGGCTCTTTGCTGGCTTTACTGGCCGCCTGGCCTGTCATTGTACTTTCCCAACTAGAGGGAGGGTTGCGCTCAACTTCTCCCAAGTAGCTCGAATGACCCGGAGACGACCGCTGCAGGCTCAGCTTGGCTACCAAAAGCGTGCTGGCACAGCCAGACCATCCCAGGGCCATGTCGTGAACTGGTGGCGCCTGCAGCTGGTCAGAGAGTTGATTTGGTGCTTGTGGTTACTTTGAGTATCAGATGCGACCCTTGGAGACCCGATACTGGTCCACGTGCTGCAGCTGCAGCAAATGCAGCAGTATTATCTGCAGAATTTTAAGCACCACTTCAAGCGGGGCTGCAGGAGGGGCTGCAGGAGGTGAGGGGAGAGCGTTCGATCAGAGGGTATGGGGAATTGTCGGTCAAGATGGGCGAATCGTCGGGTGGTCTTGAGATGCAGTATTCAGAATCGGGATTTGGACCGGACTGGCCTGGACTGGGCCGGCGGCTATGAGCGGGGGACTAATTAGGCACACCAACTTCCAAGCATGTCGACCGCTAGCTGTTGCTAACTGATAAGGCCAAAGAGTACTACTACGTAAGGCCTGTAACAGGCCAAAAGGGAAAGTCATCGTGGGTCGGCGCGGAGATATGGCTGGCTGATTGTGTCAATAGGAAATGAGAAGATAAAGCCCTGGAGCACCAAATTTTAATCCCTGCTATCGGAGAAGTTTTTGCCAGCGAGACTTCGGGCATCAATTTCGCAAGTGAAAGCTGTAAATCTCAACAAGCCGGAACAAACGACCCTTGGGATTTCCTGAATTCGCTCACCTTGGATCACCTGACATGACAAGGAAGGATAGCCGGTGGGCAAAAAGAGTCGACACAAAACTCTCGACTGTTGGCAGCAATACATCGGTCCCTCGCAAAGTCCCCTACG